>MDKI01034281.1:0-30807 GCA_005239505.1 Nicotiana paniculata | reverse complement strand
CATTTTATTTCTTGCATAAGGCTACCATTCTACCTTCCGAGGTTAAGCTCTACCTCCATCTACTTTTGCATAAGGCTACCTTTCTGCCTTCCGAGACTAAACGCTCTCTCCATCTGCATTTGCATCTTTGCATAAGGCTACCATTCTGCCTTTCGAGGTTAATCTCTACCTCTATCTACATCATTGCATAAGGTTACCATTCTGCCTTCCCAGACTAAACGGTGTCTCCATCTGCATTTGCATAAGGCTACCATTCTGTCTTCTGAGGTTAAGCTCTACCTCCATCTACATCATTGCATAAGGCTACCATTCTGCCTTCCGAGACTAAACGCTGTCTCCATCTGCATTTGCATCTTTGCATAAGGCTACCATTCTGCCTTCTGAGGTTAAGCTCTACCGCCATCTACATCATTGCATAAGGCTACCTTTCTGCCTTCCAAGACTAAACGTTGTCTCCATCTGCATTTGCATCTTTGCATAAGGCTACCATTCTGCCTTCTGAGGTTAAGCTCTACCGCCATCTACATCATTGCATAAGGCTACCTTTCTGCCTTCCAAGACTAAACGTTGTCTCCATCTGCATTTGCATCTTTGCATAAGGCTACCATTCTGCCTTCCGAGGCTAAGCTCTGCCTCCAATTTACCTTTCGAGACTAACCACTGTCTCAAGCACTATTTACTTCGCTTTCCTTTCAGGCTAAGCTCTGCCCTTTTATTCGCAAGACTAAGCTATGTCAGCATCATTCTATTGCATCTGCATGGGCTGAAATATCACCAACTCATCCAAAGGCGTCATCGTTCGGAGGCACCATTTTCATGGCCCGAGAACACCATGCCATGGCTTGAGGATCTCTTTCAAATTCTACATATCATTATTCAAAGGAATCATAGTTAGGAGGCACCATCCTCATGGCCCGAGAACATCATTTTCATGGCCTGCGAATCTTGCATCAAGAAATTCATAGCCTAGGACGTCATGGTCTGAGGACGTCATCCTTAACCGTCCAAAGACATCATTCATGGTCCAACGGGAATTTACATCATGTTTAAATTACACAAAATATATGCTTGTATTATTTATTTGCAGGTAACCCGACAAGCAAACTGCCATCCCGGCAGGAGCGGTTCCACTCCAGTTCTCCTAACCACCCGTAAGTCGCTTATTCATTCAGTCCCAAATGTTGCGTCCGTTATTGTAAGAAACTTCATGGGTATAATTCACCGATGAATCTTAAACTACATACGACCTGATTCCTGTAAAACCAGGGATATGTAGGCAACTCAAAAACCAGGGTGCAGCCGGAATCTCTCCAAACCATTGCACTCGGTCAAAATTGGCCATCATATCTTTACCCTACAACTCTTTCATCCTTCCCGGGTAAAGAGGGGCAGTTGTTGATACCCAATTTTTCCTCAAAATATTTTAAAATTGCATATCTACCTTCAAAAATATGCTTTCATAGCAATTGGTATTTTTCTATAATTTTCTCATATTTTTATTAATTTATCCAGTATTTTATTTCTAATAATTAATTACAAAATTGAATTACAAATAATTTCAAAAGAATTTATTGACTTAATTTATTATTTAGGATCCTACTAAGACCAAATTATTTTACAATCAGCCAAATTGGAACTATTTGGCTATAGACGCAATACCTTTGCAATTATGGCCTAATTATATGTTTTATGCCATTTTTACTCAGGAATAAGTCATTTGTGTTTTTAAATACTCGTTAATCATTTCAATTTAATTTATTAAGCATCAATTTCATTTATTATAATTATTAACTATTTTTAAAAATTATTTATCTATTTTTATGGGTATTTAAAAATTAGCCACTTTTAATTTTAATACTAGCCTAATTAATCAGGAGCCCTAACCCATTTAACTAGCCCAACTACCCAGCCCAGTCCTCACAAAATATCCGGCCCAATCCCTCATTCAATCTGAGTCGTTGATTAATTCAAATCAACAGCCCAGATTAATCCCTACCATAATTAATCCTAAACGACTACCCCCCCTCCTTCTCATTTTCCCTCTGTTTCATTCTCTCTCACCATTTCTCTGGTTCTCTCTAGGTTCTCTCTAGAACTTTCTCACCTTCCCCCTCCCTCCGTTGAGCCTTGTCTCCCTTTTCCGGCCACCTCCCTTACCGCAAACCATGAGGTCTCACACCTCCTAACCTATGTCTCTCCTCCCACGCCGGCTTGACACTGTCCTGAGTACCTTAAGAGAACCTGGAGCGGTTAAACTCCCACCTATGGCCTTTCATGCCGTTCTCCGACCATCCACGACCGTCCGAGTAAGATCTTTACACTTTCCGGTTGAAACCGGTAATATCTTGAGTTTTCCTCCTCTTTTATGGGTTCTCTTCGGAAACCCTAACTTTAAACCTTCTGATTCTTTTAGATCTGTAACAGATCTATACCTATTATGAGTTCTTTCCATGTTTTCTTTAAAGATTCTTCAGGTTCCTAAACGATTTTTCAGTTTTCGAACTAGGGTTTTCAAAATCCCTTTCAAAACTGTTCTTTTTCTGGTTTCTTAGCATTATTGTATTATTCTACCGTGTTTAAACATTATGTGAGTTTTTCCCCATTTTGTCTGATTCATTTTGTTAAAAAATCCCAAAGTTCTCGGCTTCAATCTGTGGTTCTAAGTTTGTTTTCGATAATATGTTTACCTGTTCTATTATGTTTACTGTGTTCTCATGAATACTTCGTGATTTTGTGATTTTACCCCATGTTTTCCTATTAGGGTTTCTGGATTCGATTACTTTTGCCTATATCATGTCTATGCTGTGATTCGTACTGTGTTCTATCCGAATCCCTAACTTCTATATGGTTTTACCTTACTAGTCTTCCAATGGTTCTGATTGTTGCCTATTATATGTTTATTGCACTTATTCTCATAATGTTGTGACAAATCAGTGCTATCTTTTCTATTTGTGAATCCCTAAATCTCTATGATTGATACTTCACTGTTTTTTCATAATGTTCTCTATTGATTTTTGAGTATTTCCTTAATTAAGACGTGCTAATTTTCTGTTTCTCTTTGTTTGTATCATTCCTATCCTGCTAATGTGTGATATTCTCCTTGATTGATATTGATTTCCTGTAATTAGAACCTCACGCGAAGGTTTCCTTACTGATTTCCAGAATATAAATTATTTCTTACCTTATTTCCATAAATGATTTTGCTGTCAAATTAATTCACATATATTTTCCTTAAATAGAATTCTGAACTTGGCCTTACTTACATATGATGTACCTATACCATACTTATACTACTTCCTTATTGTTTTAAAATCAGCTTTACATGATTCCTTTCCTTATTTGTCACTGCTTATTACCGTTTGAGTATGAGTCCTTAATCAAAGGAAGTCTTTTACCAATTTGATTCTAATTGATTGTTTACTCCCATAATTACTGCTGAAACTGTTATTTTACCTTATTCTTCTACCTGTTTTAAACTATAAATACCTCTACTCTCTCCTTAACAAAGACAAACAAAAAATATTGTTCTGAACTCTCTTACACACACACATATTCTCTCTTGTTATTCTTGCTGGTTATTTGCTATTCTCAGTCGGATGCAAGCCAAGACTGAGTATTATACACTCTATTTCTCTTCACTCTGCACTTATTCTCCTTCAACTGGTATGTTTTCAGTTTAACTTAAAGCTTCAAAACAACATGTTTCTTTTGGTATTGCAGTTCCTTCTATTTCTACTATGATTTTACTTATGGTTTCTGTTGTGTACCCTGTAATTAGCATGTCTACTTTCACTTTACTAGTATTATTGTTAAATTGTCCTATCCTCCCTTAGATTTAACAAGTTATCTCCCCTAGCACCCTCCTCAATCTGATTCTGTTAGTTTCTGGCCTAAAACTCTTTATGAAGAAACTGTTTATGTGGTTTTTAAGTTCTGTAATATCTTAGTACTTCTCTAGTGCTAACTTGTATGCAAATAAATACCTATGCGTGTCTTATTTGTCCCCAGCGCCCTTCTTCCCTGTTTGTGTCTGTTGAAATGACTCTGTTCTTGCTCTGTGTTTGTTTTTTTAGTTGTTACTCTGATTGTTCTGTCCCCTTCCCTTTCAAACTATTAGAATGAAATCTTCTGTTGTTTCTTTTCAAAACTTATTTCAAAATCTATTTTCAGAAACTTTTTTTCAACTCAACTCTCTCAAAACTATGTCAAGCACTCTCACATATGCTCTTAGAAGTCTAGGTTATGCCCCTTCAATGTGTGACTGCTTTGGGATCCCTATGAGATCCCTCTGAACTCTGACACATTAGAGCTGGCCCTTCCACACTGCACTTACTCAGTATGGTTATGGAAATCTGGGTGTGAGCACTGCCCGGGATCCTTTGAGATCCTTAGGGAACTCTGACACACCTGGATTAAATGAAAGGCTGTGAACATCAGTGGCATTGAGAAATTCTGGAGATTTTGGGCCTATCAGTAGGCTCCCTATAGTATAACTTCTTCTTTTCATTATTCAGTTATGTAATTCATGCAAATGGCCTGTAATAATTGTTGTAAATAACTCTTTGGGTATGGATAGTGAAAAAGGAGGGGTAAATATGCATGTTATAGCTATTAGAGGGTAGAAGCCATGCTATTAGGTTTTATTCCCTATTTGCGCAATAGAAATCATGCTATTAGGTTTACATTTGTTATTTGCGCAATAGAAATCATGTTTAGGATCAACATGTGCAAAGCATAGCATGCATTGGAAATCATGCTATTTAGGCTTTATGAACACTGTTTTAGCATCTTGTTTTAGTATTGTCATTCATCACTTAGAAAAAATATGTGATAGGGTAAATAATGTTAATAATTGTTATCTTTTTCAATCATGTTTCATATTGCTATGCGCACTTAGAAATCCTGTCCCTAGGATAACACTAACAAAATGTACTCTTGCATATTCTGAAATCGTGCATAATGTTGTGAGTATTTAGAAATCCTGCTTAGAAGTTTTTATATGCATCATTCTGCATCCCTACCTGTGCATTAGATACCATGTTTTAAGATTTCATTCATACTCTCTTAACAACACCTAGTCTAACTACTATTGCATGTTATTTTACACCTAGGCAAGCCTTAGGAAATCAGTAAAGGAATAAAACCAGAACTGTCCTTTGTGATTAGTGTTCAACCGTCAACATGTTTAAAACCAGTAGGCAAGCCTAATTAAGACTTCCTCTCTAAGTTATTCCCCAAATATGCTTCTCTGTTATATTCTGAATTCTCCTAGATATCATGCCTTAGGATTCTGAAACTGAATGTTCCCTTAAATGTGTATGAGTCGTGCTGCTTACTTGCATTACCTGTGGAGGTATATTTGTGCCTTTTCTATGCTTTTCTGTGTTTCCCCCTAATTTCAGTCCTACATGTTCTTATCTGTCCCCTTAGTATTTTTCCTTCAAACCTGAGGATCTGCCTAGAACATCCCTTATAGGATAGAATTCCTAAATTCCTCCTGGACTGATAGGAAGGGATGGGTAACAACATGCAATAGAGGTCAAGACCAACACTCGATTTAGTTACTTTTACGGGGTGGGAAAGGGTAGAATATGGATATGATGACCGGTGCGCTAATACTACGTGTAGCCCCTCTTCAAGGAGTGATTACCAGGTATTGCATTGATGTGATCCATATTATTATAAACCTAGGATACCCTTTTATATGCTTAGATCGTAATCCTTTCAAAATCTAACCTTCTTTACTATTTTCAAACATCTGCATGCTTAAGACTTAAATCCCCTCTTATTTGAGCCTTTATTTGTTTGTTTGCTAAGCTGTACAAATTCACAAAAGTTGTTTGGCCGGGAACCACACTTGTGGATCCTTAGGGGTGCATAACACCTTCCCCTTAGGATAATTCAAGCCCTTACCCTATCTCTGGTTAACAACGTAGTTGTAAATGAACCCTTTTGATGTCCTACGCACCTTTAAAAATCGTTAGGTGGCGACTCTCAAAAACACAAACCCCTTTCTCAAAAGGAAAGATTTGTCTCAACCGAATGTCATAGAATGTCATAAACCCGATCTCCGCGAGGAAAAAGGGGGCGCGACATCAGCTACTGTGTATCAAACAACAATTGGAGGACTTTGGAGTATACATTGACTGTGTACCGCTTCTATGTGACAACACCAGTGCTCTCAACATGGCAAAGAACCCAGTTCAACACAAAAGAACCGAGCACATTGATGTTAGACATCATTTTCTTAGAGACAACGTGGAAAGAGGGCTTATCTGTATGAGGTTATGCTGCACTGAAGATCAAATTGCAGATATCTTTACCAAATCTCTAAGAAGGGAACATTTTTAGAGGAATAGGATGGCACTGTGGTTAATCAAACCTGATTCTTCTCCTATGGCTATGAAAGTCATACTCAGGTAAAATTGGCTAAAGTATTTTCTGACCAAGCCTAACTCACATCTATACTGTTGCAGGTAGACACGCATGATGATTATAGAAGCTAAAGGTACAGTGTTGAGCTACAAAAGAGAGTTGCACAAATCTTTTTGACAAAAACAGGTCAGGAACCCGGTTCCTGTACCACAGGTTAGTAGTAGTGTATTTTTTCTCATGCATATCTCAAAAGACAACAAAATTAATTCAACTGCCACAACATCCGACTTTTCAGAACCTGTATATCAAGTCATGTCTTTCAAATCCTTTCACCTTTACTGCACGTTACATATTTCCACAAACCTACCGCCGTTTCAAAACCCTTTCGAACCTGTTCCTCTCCCCTCTCATTGTTAGATCCTCCTTCCATAAAACCCTCTCACTTCCAGAAGTTCTGAATAACCACCAGAAAACCTCTCCTCTACCACCCCGGATACCAATGTGTCTACACATGTATCTTCTTCATCTCCTGTCCCCCCCTACCCCCTTTTCCAACATTGTTTCTCTCCCCAGTGCTGAGATTTCCAACGTCCCAGACATTAACCCTGCTTCTTCTCCTCCTTCTGATCAAACCAAAGGGAAATTGGAAGGTGGCACCCCTCAAGAATCAGGGGTCTTTGAGGAAGATCCTGACCAATACTTGAACTCTTCCGTCCTGGACTCAGTGGCTCCCATGGAATCCCTCGAAAAAGAAGCAATATAAAATATCATGGCTTTCGCTGCTGAAAGCCTTACGAGTGAAAGACTCTCTTTTCTGCCTGATTCTCAGGGGGGGAGAAACTCCATTCTTAGGGGATGAAGGAACCATGGTACTCTTTGAATCTCCACTTCATGAAAAAGCCCTTGAAAAACCTGCTGGAGAATTTGTGTTTCCTCTTGAGGAAACAAGTCAGGAGCCTATCTTCTATACTAAGCCAGCGGAGTCCATTCTACTTATTGAGGTACCTTTTAATGAAGATGATATGGTTCTTAGCGCTCGCTTCAACATTAGAAAGCCGGCAGTAACTCTTGAGCCCTCTTCCAAGCGACCAACTACTAGGTTGCAGAAGAAGGAGGCCTTTGAGTCTACTTTACATAAAAGTAGAAGGAGCAGCAAGAAAAAGAAGAAGAGGTTAATGAAAGATGGGGAAGTTGTGTGTGATAAAAATGTTCTAGTGGTGGAAGCCGATGATGATGTAGTAGAGGAACCTAGTTCGTTGGTGAAGCGGTCTAAGAAAGTCCGAGAATCTGCAGCTGGTGCTTCAAAAGAATCTGTAGAAAAACAGAGTGGACAGTCTGTGAAGAGTGGTGGTCAGCCTAAAAAGGTTGTGAAAGAGAAAGATATGTCTGAGGGTGATACCTTGGTTGCTTCGAGTAGTAAAGGGAATTCTGTGGAAACATCTAAAAAAAGAAAGTGGGAAACCATTGGAGAACCTGGTACTGTGAAGAAGATGCCAAGTGACAGTAGGCTTGGGCAAGAAAGGTTAATGACTCAAAAGGTCTTGTGGGGTCGTATGTTTGACCCAGAGATTTCAGAGATGGCAGGGATGAGGCAGGTCTTGGAAATAGTAGAATTTCAACAATAGGGACATCTTTTTAAGGAGGACGTGCCAAAGGTTTATGAATATGAGGTGCAAAGCTTTTATACCGGCCTCTTCACTGTTACGGGGGATCACATTTGTGTGCTAGTTAATGAAGTCGACATTGTGTTTGATGCTGCTGTGATAGGTACTATTCTCAAAGTTCCCTCTGAAGGGCTGTCATCACTCAGGGGTGCTTGTGGGGCCAACTTCAGATGTGCTATTGTGAAGGAACATGTCATCCAACATGGGGAACGGGTGCATAAGAAGGCATTACTTCCTGCATACCAGCTTCTCTTTGGACTGGTCAAGAAAGTTCTTCCTCCCCGTTCTGAGAAGCGGTCTATAACCTCTAAGTCTGATCTATACCTCATGGAGGCCCTTGATGTGTTCACTTCCATAAATCTACTCGCTATCATGATAGAGCATATGCAGAAGGTGGCCAACTTTCAGGATGGGAACTATGGCCTCCCTTATGGGTTTCTCCTCACACGGGTCTTCAACTGCTTCAAGGTACCTTTGGGAAATCCTAGAGTCAGAACCAGAAATCAGACCTTCTCCAAAATAACTATGGAAGAATGTGAATGCATAGAAAAGGTTGGGGGGAGCACGCCCACGATTTCTCATCTCATAAATGCCCAGAACAGTGCTGCTGAATAAATCCGAAGGTTGAAGGCTAGGAATGCCATACTGGAGACTCAGCTTAGTCAGGCTGTTAGAGCATCTGGATCTTCTCATTCTTCTAATGAAGAGGTTGCTCGTCTGACTAAGGAAAATGTTGAGCTTTAGACACACGTGGAGAACTTAAGGGAGAAACTACTTGAGAAATAGATGTCTGCCAATGCCCGCATGGACCTTGTTCTCAAAACCGTTGTTGCCTCCTCCTCCAAGACTTCCTCTTCTAGTGCCCCCTAGGACCTCCTCAGTGACCAGTTATCTTGTGTTTTGATGTTTGTGGCCGTTGTTTCTTTTTATTTTATTTTTGTGATGGTATGTTGGATCTCACTGTTGCTGCTCCCATTTGAATCAGCCCAAATTAGTCTTTGCTATAATAGCAAAGACTTCTGTTTTCTCTTAAATTATTATCAATGAAACAACTCTCTTATTACTAGTGAAATTCTTGTCTCTCTTCTGCTTCTCTTCTCTATCATGTTGTGTGCACACATGTGGCATGAGTTAGTTGTGTTAGACTTCTTTATACTTTTTTCCTGCTTTTGTATTTTTGATGATGCCAAAAGGGGGAAGATATAGAGATAACTTAAAAACTAAAGCAGATAATTAAGGGGGAAGCATAGAGTTAGGGGGAACACATGATGTTCCTGGTAATTTATCTAGTTACGTCAAGATCTATAAACGGATATCAATTTCAAAAGTTTGTCATCATCAAAAAGGGGGAAATTTATGGGTTTAAGGTATCACAGTTTTATGTTTTGATGATTTAACAAACTTCTTGCCTAGAACTAGATAAAGAACTTGATGCATACCTGGTACAATTCTTCAGCAATGGACTTAAGCTAATTTGAGGTGTGTGACTTTGGATACACAAGAACCAATCCAGGGACCTGATCCTCTGGAGTTTTCCTGACAGAAGTACAAAGTCAACTATACAGTTGGAAAGTGACTGCATGCAACTGTGCACTCTATAGTGCAGAAACAGTGCAACAGTCACTTCCTATTGGGAAGAGTCTTGCACCAACCAAGTATGGACATCATCCTAGTGATGCCATCCAAGTATAATAACAAGGAGTATAGCAAAAACATACTCACTTGAACAGTTAGTGATTTTCTCTCAAGCATTCAAGAATCGATCCAGCATTTAAGTCACAAGTGTGTCAAGAACAAGAGTACAATTCCACTATGGACCAATTCCACTATAAGTTTATGTATGTCCTTAGTTAAGTTGTAATCTTGCATTAGTTCTTCATTGTATATCCTATCTTGCCTTCTTAGAAGCTCTTTAGGAAACTCAAAATCATAAACCACTGAGTTTGTGTTGTGACTAGAGTTAGTCATAGGTTGAAGTCTTTGTAATTAGTAAGTTACAAAGTTGCTTGTAGTAGGTGTACTACAAGTTAGTGAGATTGAAGTCTTTGTAATAGAGTCATTACAAAGTGGCTTGTAACAAGAGTATTGGAAGTTAGTGAAGTTGAAAACCTACCAGTGTAGGTCGTGGTTTTTGTCCCCTTGAGTTGGGATTTTTCCACGTAAAAATTGTGTCTTATTTACTTACTGCTTTAGTAGTTAGCACCGTGGGAACTGATATAGGACCAGGTCTATATACAGTTTGGTGGACTCATATAAATTATCACACCTTCTTTGATTAGGGAAAATTTTAAGAAGCACAATGTTAGGCAAGCTAAGCTCTGGATATCGTAGAGGGAACATAATTTTTTATTGCTACTATAGTATTTTATGTCCTTTTTTCCCTATGTTCTTCCAATAAGAAGAGCTGAGATGTTTTGCCGCTTCTACTGGGAGGCAGATCTATACCCATTCTTATGTATTCCCTGTACATACGTAATTCGGGTATAAACTCTCAGTATCTTCGGAGGTGTATATGTGGCTAGTGAATCGATGATCTAAGTTCAAGCTATCAGAAAAGACAGTCATTCATCATCAGATGGTTATGTCTGATTGAGTACAAATGATTCATCAAGATAAATCAATACTTAAAGTGAACGCAAGTGTAAAACATGAAGCAGCGAATCACTTATGCAAAAGCAAACAAGCTTAGCCTATATTCCTTCAGGTTAATTTAGGAAAACAAATTTAACAAGGAAAAAAACTTGTTTGGTGCCTGAAATAACCTTGAACCACCTAAATAGGACCACGAGTGTAACGACCCGGCTGGTCGTTTGGAGTATTATAGTTCCGTTCCTCCATTTTCTGCTTATTTTATGTTCACTTATTGTTATGTGACTTGCCAGGGCAGTTGGTTTGGCTCCGGGGAAATTTCAGAATGAATTGGGACACTTAGTCCCAACGTTGGAAGCTTAAGTTGTAAGAGTTGACTGGATATAGACTTATATGTAAACGACTCCGGAATAGAGTTTTGATAATTTCAATAGCTATGTATGGTAATGTTGGACTTAGAAGTGTGTCCGGATGTGATTCAGAGGCCCATAGTTCAATTTTACTTGAAACGGCGAAAGTTAGAAATATAGAAGTTTGGAAATTGAGAAGTTTGACCGATATTTGACTTTGTGGTTATCGGGCTCGGATTTTGGTTCCAAAAATTTTACTAGGTCTGTGATGTCATTTATGACTTGTGTGCAAAATTTGAGGTCAATCGGACTTGATTTGATAGGTTTCAGCATCGAATGTAAAAGTTGGAAATTCTTAATTTTCATTAGGCTTGAATTGGGGTGCAATATGTGGTTTTAGCGTTGTTTGATGTGATTTGAGACCTCGACTAAGTTCCTATCCTGTTTTAAGACTTGTTTGTATATTTGGTTGAGGTCCCGGGGGCCTCGGGTGAATTCCGGATGGTTAACGAATCAAAAGTTGGTGTGAAGCCGCATGTGATCGCACATGCAAAGGTTTTGATCGCAGGTGTGAAGCCGCATGTGCGCAAAAATCATCGCAAAAGAGGCCAGGTGTGGAGCTGGGGAGAGCTCGCAGGTGCGAAGATTTTGCTCGCACCTGCGAAATTGCAAATGCGGAGAAAGGGGTGTAGAAGTGAAGCTGGGTGAGAGGACTGGGGGCGCAGGTGCGAAAGAAGCTCCGCAGATGCGGTCTCGCACCCGCGCGTTTGAGATTGCAGATGCGGAGATTGGATCTTGGCAAGTTGGTATCAGAGCCTAGATTACATAGATCTCACGAGTCATGACCAGGTTTAGTAGAGTCTTACGGTTCGGTATGGAGACGTCTGTACTTATCTTCGAAAGGCTGTCGAACCCTTAGGAAAAATTTCAAATTCTTGTATTCTTGTCGTGCGAATTTTTTGATCCCGGGAACTGAATTTTTGTTATTCTATTCTCCCACGGATGGAGAGGACTTGGGCGGTCGGATCGGACGGTCGGCCATTAGTACTACCAGCTAGGTCCATGAGGGGTCGGGGCCATGGTAGAGGCCGAGGTACATCTCGTACAACAGCTAGAGCAGCACATGTAGACCCACCAGTTACTCCAACTAAGGAGCAGACTCCAGATATAGTTGAGCCGGTGGGACCAGCTCAGGCACCAGCTGTGCCTATTGTGATTCCAAGGCCTTCAAGAGACTTTGGCCCAGATATTGACCGTTTGCATTAGCGTTGCTCAGGCAGTTTCATCTTAGGCCGGACCAGCCACTTTTCAGGCCCGGGGAGGTACTCATACTTTCGTTGCCCGTACTTTAGAGCAAGGGGTGTAGAGACTTCAGATACCGTACTACCAATCCAGTCGGTTGCAGTTTCTCAGGCCTAAATGGGTCCCATTATGAGTGATGAGGAGCAGAAGAGGCTAAAGAGGTTTGGGAGACTCAGGCCCCCATCATTCAATGGGGATTAAGCAGAGGATGCTTGGGATTTTTTGGATAAGTGCTGGCGAATTCTTCATACGACGGGTATTCTGGTGACTACTGGGGTCTCCTTTACTACTTTTCAGCTTTTAGGGGTTGCCTTCAGATGGTGGCAGACTTTTGAGAGGAGCAGACCAGTAGGTTAAGCACCACTTTCATGGCATGAGTTCTCCGTTCTCCTCTTCGAGAAGTTTGTGCCACAGACCCGTAGGGATGATCTGTGCAGGCAGTTTGAGCAGCTACGTCAGGAGGGCAAGTCTGTGACCCAGTATGAGATGAGATTTTTAAATTTGTCTTGTCACACATCTTGGTTGGTTCCCACTGAGAGGGAGAGGATTAGGAGGTTCATCGATGGACTCCACTATCTGTTGCGTTTTGTTATGACTTTGGCGAATGTAGCAGGTGCTAAGTTCGATGAGGTGGTTGATATTGCTCGGCGGCTAGAGTTTGTACGTAGTCAGGAGCGTGAGGAGAGGGAGGCCAAGAGGTATCGTGGTTCAGGTGGTTTCAGCGGAGTTCCTTCTAGGGGACAGTCCTACCACAACAAGGGTCGTCCTTATAGGCCTATTCAGATGACTCGTCAAGGTCATCGTGGTGCATCAGCTAGCCATGGTTCCTACAGTGGTCGTTCGGGTCAGTCATCTCTCAGTTCGAGCATCTATGTCAGGAGGGAAAGTCTGTGACCTAGTATAAGATGAGATTTTCAGAGTTGTCTTGTCACACAGTTTGGTTGATTCCCACTGAGAGGGATAGGATTAGGAGATTCATCGATGGCCTCCACTATCTGTTGCGTTTTATTATGACTTTGGAGAATGTAGCAGGTGCTAAGTTCGACGAGGTGGTTGATATTGCTCGGCGGCTAGAGTTTTTACGTAGTCAGGAGAGGGAGGAGAGGGATTCCAATAGTTCTCGTGGTTCAGGTGGTTTGTGCGGAGTTCCTTCTAAGGGACAATCCTACCACAACAGGGGTCGTCCTTATAGGCCTGTTCAGATGACTCGTCAAGGTCATCGCGGTGCATCAGCTAGCCATGGTTCCTACAGTGGTCATCCGGGTCAGTCATGTCTCAGTGCTCTCCCATCTTAGAGTTCATATCGTGCTCCATCAGTTCAAGGTCCATCTGTACCAGGTCATTCTAGTAGTTATTCCAGTTTTCGAGGTCCGATTCAGTCCCCACCACTAGCAGGGAGTTACTTTGAGTGCGGGGAGTTTGGGCATGTGTGGAGATAGTGTCCCTGCCGATTGGGAAGTCCGGTTCAGCAAAGAGGTCAGGCTATGACTTTCGCACCAATTACTTCACCACCTGCTCAGCCAACTGGGGGTGGGGCGCAGGCAGCTAAAGGTCACCCTAGATGGGGGAGGCCGATCAGGTGGTGGTCATGCTCGATTTTATGTTGTTCCTTCCAGGCCAGCGGCTGTTACTTCAGATGCAGTGATCACTTGTATTGTTTCAGTATGCCACATAGATGCTTCCACATTACTTGACCATTGTTATACTTATTCCTATGCATCATCCTAGTTTGCTCGCTATCTGGATATGCCCCGTGAGTCCTTAGTCTCAACTGTTCATGTATCTACTCCGGTAGGCATACTATTATTTTGGACCATGTGTATCGGTCGTGTGTGGTGAATATTGGGGGATTGGAGACTAGAGGTGATCTCTTATTACTTAGTATGTTCGATTTCGACGTGATTTTGGGTATGGCTTGGTTGTCTCTATTTCATGTTATTCTGGATTGTCACGCTAAGACCGTGACGTTAACAATGATAGGGTTGCCGAGGATCGAGTTGAGAGGTTCTCTATATTATGTTCCCAGCAGAGTAATTTCATATTTGAAGGCCCAACGGATGGTTGGGAACGGGTGTTTGTCATATTTGGCCTTTGTGAGGGATGTTGTTACTGATACTCTTACTATTGATTCTGTTCCGGTAGTGCGAGACTTTCATGATGTGTTTCCTGCATACCTTCCAGGCATTCCACCCGGCATGGATATTGATTTCGGTATTGATTTGGTGCAGGGCACTCGACCCATTTCTATTCCTCTATATCGTATGACACCAACTGAGTTTAAAGAATTGAAAGAGCAACTTTAGGAACTTCTTGATAAGGGGTTTATTCGGCTTAGTGTGTCGCCTTGGGGTGCAGTGGTTCTGATGAACAATGTATTTTAGCCATATCTTGACTCGTTTATATTTATTGATGATATCCTAGTATACTCCAGTAGCCAGGAGGAGCATGCTCAGTATTTGAGGATTGTACTACAAAGGTTGATGGAGGAGAAGCTTATTTCAAGTTCTACAAGTGTGAGTTTTGGCTCATTTTAGTGGAGTTCTTAGGTCATGTGGTGTCCAGTGAGGGGATCGAGGTAGACCCAAGGAAAATAGAGGTGGTTCAGAGTTTGCCCAGACCATCTTCAACTACTGAGATTCGGAGCTTTTTCGGCTTAGCCGGTTATTATCGTCGCTTTGTGGAGGGTTTTTCATCCATTGAAGCGCCTTTGACCAGATTAATCCAAAAGGTTGCTCTATTCACGTGGTCGAATGAGTGTAAAGATAGCTTTCAGAAGCTCAATACTGCCTTGACCACAACTCCAAATCTAGTTTTGCCTACAACATGGGGTTCTTATATAGTGTATTGTGATGCTTCTCATATTGGTATTGGGTGTGTCTTGATGCAGGAAGGTAGAGTGATTGCTTATGCTTCGTGCCAATTGAAGCCCCATGAGAAGAACTATCTTGTTCACGATTTGGAATTGGCAGTCATCGTTCATGCATTGAAGATTTGGAGCATTATCTATACGGTGTGTCTTGTGAGGTATCTACAGATCATCGGGGTCTGCAACACTTATTCAAATAGAATGATTTAAATTTGAGGCAGCGAAGATGGTTGGAGCTACTAAAAGACTATGATATTACCATTTTGTATCATCAGGGGAAGGCCAATACGGTGGTCAATGCCTTGAGTAGAAAGGCGGTGAGTATGGGTAGCCTTGCTTTTATTCCTCTTGGTGAGAGACCGCTTGCATCAGATGTTCAAGCCTTGGAAAATCAGTTCGTGAGATTAGATGATTCGAAGCCCAGTCAGATTCTAGCTTGTGGGTCAGTTGACCAAGTCCGTGCATTTTATTCCAATTGGGACTACTTACTCTTCGGGGTGGTTGGTTGAGATTTATATCCGCAAGATTGTTCGCCTACAAGGTGTGACGGTGTCCATCATTTTAGATCGAAGCAAGCAGTTTAACATTGTAGTTTGGAGAGTAGTGCAGCGAGAGTTAGGCACACAGGTTCAACTGAGCACAACATTTCACCCTCAGATGGACGGACAGTCCGTGCGTACTAGTTAGATATTGGAGGATATTCTATGCGCTTATGTCATAGATTTCAGGGGATTCTTGGGATTAGTTTCTGTCGCTTGCAGTGTTTGCCTACAACAACAGCTACAAATCGAGCATTTCGATGGATCCGTATGAAGCTTTGTATGGGAGACAGTGTCTGTCACGCCTCGACCTCGGGGAGCACGACCGACGCTCAACCGATATACCTCTGCCGAGCAAGCCTGCTAGATACTTTCTACCCGACCTTGCACATGAATAATGTGGAGATGTATTCCATTATTTAAACATTGAGAGGATTTCATAATAAACAACAATTCCATTACCATTAGTAGCTTCATTTATAATTCCCAAAATATATTATCTATTCATAGTTTGAACTGTAACACGTGATACAATTACAACATTTTCTAGTTTTGACTTTTCCAACACCAATGTGTAACCCACACTATGTCTACGGCGCCTCTACTTGACAGGAGTGACATGATAGTGTCGGCGACAAGGCACCGACTATACCTCAAAACGTTGTAAACATGAAGTCAAAAGACACAAGACCCCGATATGAAGTGGGGTTCACCAAGTCAGCTGAGAGGAGGATGCACTGCTACCACTGGTCGATGTCGCCTGCTATAAAACCACCTGCATCCATTAAAAGATTCAGCGCCCCCGGCAAAAGGGACGTGAGTACATGTGGAATAGTAATCGTATGTAAGGCAGACAGAACAACATATGGAAATATAATAACTCAAATAAGAGGCAAATGAAGTACATCAAGAAACTACGAACGACCCACATAATCACATGTCAAGTCTTATTATACTTACATTATTCTGAACTTCTTTTGGGATCAAGTGTGCCATATGAA
This sequence comes from Nicotiana paniculata, assembly GCA_005239505.1. Classification (NCBI taxonomy): domain Eukaryota; kingdom Viridiplantae; phylum Streptophyta; class Magnoliopsida; order Solanales; family Solanaceae; genus Nicotiana; species Nicotiana paniculata. The sequence goes on along the minus strand of MDKI01034281.1, from coordinate 14,121 downwards.
CTATGCGTGGAATAAAAAATATAATGTAAATGTAACAACATGTACAAACAACGGCAATAGAATTGGAACCTATTATTCGTGTTGCTTATGCGTCTCGCCAGACCATCCTAGGGTTTATTCATATTATACACCTATGCATTTTATAGACCGTCCATAGGGTTCATTTATATTATACACCTATGTGTTTCATAGACCGTCCATAGGGTTCATTCATATTATACACCTATGCATTTCATAGACCGTTCATAGGGTTCATTCATATTATACACCTATGTGTTTCATAGACCGTCCATAGGGTTCATTCATATTAAACACCTATGTGTTTTATAGGCTATCCATAGGATTCACGCATTATACACCTATGCGTTTCTTAGATCATCCATAGGGTTCACATATTATATGTGTTTCATAGACCGCCCATAGGATTCACATATTAGGGTTCATTCATATTAAACACCTATGTGTTTCATAGGCCTTCCATAGGATTCACGTATTATACACCTATGTGTTTCATAAGCTGTCTATAGGGTCCACATATTATATGCGTTTCATAGACCATCCATTGGATTCACATATTATACACCTATGCATTTCATATACCCTCCATAGGATTCATATATTATACACTTATCATTTCATAGACCGTCCATAGGGTTCACATATTATACACATATGCATTTCATAGACCGTCTATAGGATTCACATATTATACACCTATGCGTTTCATAAACCGTCCATAAGGTTCACATATTATACACCTATGTGTTTCATAGACCGTCCATAAGGTTCATTAATATTATACACCTATAAGTTTCATAGACCATCCATAGGATTCACATCTTATACACCTATACGTTTCATAGAACTTCCATAGGATTCACATGTTATACACCTATGCATTTCATAAACCGTCCATAGGGTTCACATATTATACTACTATGCGTCTCATAGACCGTCCATATGATTCACATATTATATGCCTATGTGTTTCATAGACCTTCCATAGGGTTCACATATTATACACCTAGGCGTTTTATAGACCGTCCATAGGGTTCACATATTATACACCTAGGCGTTTTATAGACCGTCCATAGGGTTCATTCATATTATATACCTATGCATTTCATAGACAGTTCATAGGATTCACAAATTATACACCTATGTGTTTCATAGACCATCCATAATTCACATATTATACACATATGCGTTTCATATACCGTCCATAGGGTTCACATATTATACACCTATGCGTTTCATAGACCGTCCGTAGGATTCACATATTATATACCTATGCTTTTCATAGAACGGCCATAGGATTCACATATTATACACCTATGCGTTTCATAGACCGTCCATAGGATTCACATATTATACACATATACGTTTCATAGACCGTCTATAGGATTCACATATTATACACCTATGTGTTTCATAGACTGTCCATAGGGTTCACATATTATACACCTAGGCATTTCATAGACCGTCCATAGGGTTCATTCATATTATACACCTATGTTTTTCATAGACAGTCCATTGGATTCACAAATTATACACCTACGTGTTTCATAGACCATCCATAGGATTCACATATTATACACATATGTGTTTCATAGACCGTCCATAGGATTTACATATTGTACACCTATGCATTTCTAGACTGTCCGTAGGATTCACATATTATACACCTATGTGTTTCATAGACCGTCCATAGGGTTCACATATTTAACACCTATGTGTTTCATAGACCGTCCATAAGATTCACATATTATACACATATGCTTCTCATAGACCGTCCATAAGATTCATATATTATACACCTATGAATTTCATAGACAGTCCATATGATCACATATTCAATACACCTATGTGTTTCATAGTTCCTCCATAGGGTTCATAACACATCATTATGCACATGACCATATATAAACTCAAAGCGACATGATTAACATTACATTTAAGGCCGTAAGTTCCCGGATCATTGGAATACTTCATGTTCATGCTCATCATGGAGAAACACAGTTCATTACACTAGCACATGCATGGTGAATCAATAAGTCGATTTCAATGGCACATCGCCTAGATTCGTTTTCCATAAGATTCATCATCGTTTAGCATAGGGCATCTCCCTTTCATCTTGTTATTTGTTCGCTTGTCATCTTAAGGTCATTAGTTAAGATCATGATTCCTGGGGACTTAACATCGAAGTCATTTGCATTTATTATTTTAGAAGCATACATACTATGATTGAAACCATTGGAACGTACAATGCCTCATAATTCTCATTTTGGCAATGCGGCCACATTTCATGTTCATACCATCACTTACTTGTACTTGCCATGGATGATCATAGGACATTAATAACATTTATCATATAAAGGAGTCAAAACTCATTTCATAATTATCCACACATTCTTTCATTTCGCTGACACTGTTGGCCACAAATGTAATTCTCATTCTTGGCACGATGGCCTCATTTTTCATATCTCATACTCGCTTCTTTCACTTTCAAGCCTCATCATAGGTTATCAATAATAAGAGCATTGAGTTTCCTTTCCAAAATTAAGCATAATAACATTTATAATATTTAGGAAACCATAGCATCTACTCATGAGAACCTAGGAGCTTACAACACATTGGAAACAAAAGTACAAATACGTCCATCTTATAACCTTTCACACCATATATCACTTCTTTAGTACTTTCAACTACTTACAATATCATTATTTCATTGGCTCTCTCGACCATACACATGATTCTTCTTTCATGGCACAATGGCCGTATTTCATATTTCACACTCTCATTTCTTTACTTTCAAGGATAATCATCATAAATATCAACATATAGAATTTTTCGAAAATCACAACTTAAGTATCACATATGAACAATTAAGAGTCTTAAGCATATTGAGATTTCTTACATAATTTGGCGTTATAGCTTTCATTTGAAACACGGCTAGAAGTCATAACATTTTAATATGCAACCCATACTTTGAACACATTCCTGAAGGATAACATAACATGATAAGAGAATTCGTAACACCTATCGAATATATCTCTTTCGGCACAAAGCTTATTCGGAATAGTCAATTTATAATGAACAACTCGGGACTTACAAGAACATCATGGGATTCAATTCTACGAAAGAAGTTTAGCCAACATACCTTTCTTGAGATTTCCTTATATTACTACAATGTTCCAGAAATCCTAACAATCCCAATCTATTTTGAGACATAACAGAATTGAACACAAATTAGGAAGATATTCATGGTTTCATCTCATTTGATCATTTTATCAGATACTAGGTGTGCGAAATATATTACAAGGTTATTCTACAAGATTTTCTTTACTCCACAACCAATTCAATACCAAGAATTTACTCATATTAGCTCAATTACCTTCCCAAAATCCTCATAGCTACATGTATGCATAAATAATAACTCTAATACCTAATAATAACACTCTCAATTACCCATCTTCTGCCCCAAACTCGAAATTGAAGACTAGGGTTAGAACCTTACCTCTTGGGTGAAGATCTTATGAGATTTCCTTGTTTGATTTCAAAGCTTGGACAAGGATTGATGAACACCACACTTGGTTCCTCCTCTCTCTCTCTCTAGAACACTCTCCTCTTCTCTCTAAATCGTCATATTTTTATTCAAAAATGAGCCTCAAATGCTTTTAGTCAAATTGCGGTCGGGTTATAAAATCAGAAAATGGACCCCCTGAACACATCTCTGCGTTCGTAGAGTGGACCGCAGAATGAATATGCGGTCCACAAATTGGGTCGGAGAAGTGATGTTAAGAACTGGGCTGCTTGGGTCAGGTCTGCGGCAAGTCTACGGTCGCATAATGCGCCATAAAATTTCCCTCCGGATATCTTCATACTGGATATGCGATGGATTGTGCATCCCATGAAAACATTATGCGGTCGCATATTGGACAGCAAATCGCCCCTCCAAAATTGGCCATTTTTTTATTGCACTTTGCGGCCTATATGCGGCCCGTAGAGTGATTCTGCGGCCACATAGTGGACCGAAGAAATGCCCTGCTCTACAAAAATTTTCTTCAACACCCAACGCACTGGGTATTGACTTAGTCAGTCTCCGTGGGTTGGTTTGAGTTGGGTGAGGCTAGGCTCTTAGGTATTGACTTAGTTCAGGATGCTTTGAAAAAGGTCAAGTTGATTTAGGATTAGCTTCGCACGGCATAATGTAGACAAAAGAGTTACATCGATCAGAAGGTTCGTGATGTTGCTTACATGGTGGAGGGGGAGAAGGTATTACTCAGAATTTTGCCTATGAAGGTGTTATGAGGATTGAGAAGAAGGGCACGTTGAGCCCTCGGTATATTGGACCTTTTGAGGTGCTACAGAGGATTGGGGAGGTGGCTTACAAGCTTGCATTGCTGCCTAGTCTATCGAGTGCCCATCTAGTGTTTCATGTTTTTATGCTCCGAAAGTATGTCGGCGATCCATCTCATGTTTTGGATTTCAGTACAATTCAGCTAGATGGTGATTTGACTTATGATGTGGAGCTGGTTGCCATTTTGGATTGGCAGGTTAAAAAATTGAGGTCAAAGAACATAGCTTCAGTGAAACTGCAATGGAGAGGCCAGATAGTCGGGGAGGCTACCTTGGAGACAAAACGGGAGATGCGGAGCAGATATCCACACCTATGTGAGACTCCATGTATGATTCTGAACCCGTTTGAGGATAAATGTTTGTTTAAGAGGGGGAGAATGTAACGACCCCGCTGGTCGTTTTGAGTATTATAGACCCATCCACCATCTACTCCTTATTTTATGTTCAACTATTATTATGAGACTTGCCGGCGCAGTTGGTTTGGTTCACGGGATATTTCGGAATGAATTGAGACACTTAGTCCCAAGGTTGGATGCTTAAATTGTAAGAGTTGATCAGATGTCGACTTATATATAAACAATCCCAAAATAGAGTTTTGATGAATCCAATAGCTCCGTATGGTGATTCTGGACTTAGGAGTGTGTCCAGATAGTGATCCGGAGGCCCGTAGTTGGATTTGGCTTGAAATGGCGAAAATTGGAAAAATAGAAGTTTTGGAAATTGAGAAGTTTGACCGAGAGTTTACTTTGTGGTTATCAGGCTCGAATTTTGGTTTTGGAAATTTAATAGTTTTGTTATATCATTTATGACTTGTGTGCAAAATTTGAGGTTAATTGGACTTGATTTGATAGGTTTAGGCATCGAATGTAGAATTTGGAAATTCTTAGTTTTCATTAAGATTGAATTGGGGTGCGATTCATGGTTTAACATTATTTGATGTGATTTGAGGCCTCGACTAAGTTTGTATCGTGTTTTAGGAATTGTCGGCATATTTTGTTAAGGTATCGAGGGCTTCGGGTGGATTTCGGATGGTTAACGGATCAAAAGTTGGACTTAGGCAAATTCTGAAATTTTTCCTACCGGTGTGATCGCACATGCAAAGGTTTTGATCGCAGGTGCGAAGCCGCATGTGCGCAAAAATCATCGCAGAAGAATCTAGGTGTGGAGTTGGGAAGAGCTCGCTGGTGCAAATCTTTTGCCCGCACCTGCGAGGTCGCAAATGATGAGAAAGGGGAGCAGAAGCGAAGCTGGGTGAGAGGACTGGGGGTGCAAGTGCGGAAGAAGCTCCGAAGATGCAGACTCGCACCCGCGCGTTTGTGATCGTAGATGTGGAGATTGGCTGGAAGCTGTAGCTCTCATAAACGACTAAATTGTCTGCAAAAACGGGACCTTATGTGCGGTCAATTATAGCACAGCTGTGAAAGCATTGGGCAGAATACAAAACGGAGGGGTTTCGACATTTTTGTCATTTTTGAGACTTTGGGAGCTCGGATTGAGGTGAGTCTTGGAGGAATTTTCAAGAAAATTATTTGGGTAAGTGATTCTAACTCGTAATTGGTTAATATACATGAATATATCATTATTTTTGATATTTAATTAGCATTTGGGTTTGAAATTGTAGAAAATTTCATAAACTTTAATTCAAGGATTGAGGGTCGAGTTATGGTCGGAATTTAGTAATTTTGGAATTATTGGACTCATGGTTGAATGAGTGTTCATATTTTGTAATTTTTTTCGGATTCCGAGACGGCGAGACATGGTCCCCAATGTTGACTTTTGAGTTGACTTTTCAAATTTTAATCTGGAACTTAGCATTTTTCGTAAGGAATTGATTCCTATAATTTTTGTTTAGTTTATTGAATTATTTGTGACTATATTCGAGGCGCTTGGAGACTGAATCGCGAGGAAAAGGCTTATTAGAATAAAGAAGTTGCACGGCTTGAGGTAAGTAACACTTCTAAACTTGATTCCGATAGTATGAAATCCCTTAATTACGTGTTATATGATTGATGTGGAGGTGACGCACATGCTAGGTGACAGACATGTGAGCGTGCACCGTAGAAGTTGTGACTCATGTTAGAAATCATGCTTAGGCCATTTGCTTATATTACTGGGACCCATAGAGGCCGTATTGTTGTTGAATTACTTACTTAATTTACAGTTAAGTACTCAGTCATATCTAGCATTTGCATATCATATCACAGTCTCTGTTGTTATTTATTGATACATCATATTATCAGTTTTGGGCTGCTTTTACATGACATTGTGAGCCCGAGATACTGGAGAGATTGATGACTGAGTGAGGCCGATGTCCTGATTGGGAGGATATTTATGGGATGGGCTGCACGCCACAACAGGCTTTATTGATTCAATCCATGATTGGCTTATTATTATAGCGCTTGTTCAGGATCCGCCTCTCCAGTGTCTGACTCACCAGAAGTGAGCGCTGGTACCTAGTGAATGCGAGTGCGGGGTGATTTGGAAGGATTGGGTGACTTTGAGGCATGAGTGACTGTGAGGACTGAGTGAACAGGAGGACTAGATGAATTGATACTCAGAGAGTATGCATATGATTTTTATCACTACATTGCATTACAGTTGTCATGCATAATCGATATGCAGATATAAAGATGTATCATTCCTGATCCCAGTTATACTTGGCATATTTTACCTGTTTTGAGCTTAAACTATTTTACTCGAAAGCATGTCTATATTCCTGCTCTGTTATATCCATATTTGGGTTGTGCCTATTTAGCTCGTCACTACTTTCAGCTAAAGGTTACGCTTGTTACTCATTGAGTTGGTTGTATTCATACTACACCCTGCGCTTGATGTGCAGATGCAGGTATTTTCGGTTACGGTGGTTGCTGATTTCGGAGCTTTTATCAATTTCGGAGATTCTCGAGGTAACTGCTTGGCATCCGCAGACCTAGATTCTCCTTTCTTTCAGTTAATTGTATTGTTCTACATTTCTAAACAGTGGCATTATCAGTCAGACTATGGTCTTCTTTAGATGCTCATGTACTCACTGACACTCGGATTTTGGGAATGTACTATATTGAGATACGGTATTTATGTATCAGTAATTATGAGATTTCACTCGTAAGTTTAATTTATTATGTTTTCAAACTTATGAATGTGTGGTTTATTGTGGTTGTCGACTTGCTTAATATTACGATAAACGTCATCACGATATGTGAGATTTGGATCGTGACAACGAGCCCTTTCTTTGTTAGGCTAGGTATCTCTTAAAAAGGTTTTTTTTTTTTCATTTTTGTTTCTCATGTAACTGTTATTCGTGTGATCCTTACGAGTAACTTAATCATGTACATGTACTTATAGCCTGTTCAGTCGTGCTTTTTTTTTTTACAAGTATTTTTTGGGTCAAAAGTATTTTTTTTTTCAAAGTTAAGGTATTTGGCCCATGTTTTAAGATGAAAAGGTGCTTTGGGAAGAAGCACAATTAGTTTTTGAGGAAAAATATTTTTTTCTTTGAAAGTACTTTCTAGTATTTTTTTAAAAGCTTGGTTAAACACTAATTGCTGGTTAAAAATTCCTTTTAAATTGATTAGCCAAATACAAATTATTTCTCACCAAAATCACTTCTTTTAAAAGTACTCTTGAAAAAAATAATTTTTAAAATAAGTTGAATTTAAAAGTACGGCTAAACAGGATTATAAGTCTGTCATATGGTCCTTCATTAATGAGCCACGACAAGCTGCTGCTTTGCAAATGTGGAAAATTTTGGTTAATTATGGGATATAATATATTTTGGGTGAGTAGGCTTAAAAACAGGAGGCTAGAACAAGCTAGGGAAGTTTGCCTGAGATGAACAACGAAGAAGAAGAATTAATATTTGTCATCATTGTTCCTAATGGAAGAGCGCTTCAACAAATTCCAACCAAAGTTGAAGCATGTCATACACTTAAATCTTAGTAATAACGAATTGACCGTAAAATAAAGCAGCAAGAGGAATGCATAGAGTTAATTATAATTAGGATACATAGTAATTATTCTCCATTAGTTTCCTAGGAGAAATTAGAGCTGCAAAGCACACGAAAAGAAAATAGCTTGAAGCCCATATCTCTTCTATATGAGAAATGATGGTTGCAACATTAACTACATAGATTTGCCACCCATCAATAATTAAAGGTGTACTCCTCAGAGAGAATATATTCATATTGACAAGACAAAAATACCAATTGATATTACTTCCTCAAACTTATGAATGTAGACATGTTTTATTGCTTCGTTTACTTTTTCAGATTGCAACAGTACAATTTTGAGCAACCAAACCATAGAGTGCATAACTTCTTTCAGTTAACACAGAAGCAAAAATACAAGAATTCATTATTGCACAACCAATTTAGTTTTCGTAATAATTTTCTATCTATTTTTGTGGTGTTAGAATTTAGTTTGGGCCTATTGGCCAAGTATGGAGCCTATCATTTTACAGATAATCCATGTAATACCACGACGAAGAATCATGGTTATTCTAATTTCTTTTAAGAAGAACTGGATGCTAGACCCATTAAAGCAAAAGAGCAGTCACTAACAAGTAACCAGACAATTTTAACAAAAAATTACATTTATAAATGGAAAAATGTAACAGCCGATCGTTGACTTAGAATCTCTTTCAGTTTCAGGGAGCACATAAACTGGATCACCCTGCCAAAGATAGTGAGTCTCTCTTTTAATCTGGAATTTATTATCATGTGAACTGCCAATTAGGAATATCAGAAAAAACAAGCTAACTAAGTACAAGAGAAACTTCTGGTTGGATTAAAAAAAAAAAAAGGAATGAGATCATCAAGTTTTGGTGGATATAATAGTATCGTACAGGAATAAATCCATTTCCTCACCCCACCTATCACCAATAAACAATACTTAGCATCTAAAACTACCCTGGTTAATTTTCTTAATCTCTCTTCTTCCCTTTATTGATTCCCTAGTTCCTGTGTCATTTCAATGTTAACTAATATTCCAGTACAAATTTTATAGACCAAGAGAGAATGAATAAATAACACTGACGCCAGGCATGCAAATACTTGAAAACTGATTCTCCTCTTTCACCAGGCCATTTAATTTGTTCGACTTGTGGTTTCTAAAGGGGACAAGTCACCCCTTTGATTCTTCCATTTGCTAAAATTTATTCTCCAACTGGCAGACCCCACCATCTTTTCCTTCTGTTATATATATATAGAGAGAGAGCTCCCTCAACAACATCTCAATACACAAGCCTCACTCACTTCAGTCATTGTCCTCACTACAACTATATCTTCATTCCAATTTATTACATAGTTTTCAGGTTTTGCTTGAGCATATTTCAGTTTTAGTTAGTCATTAATTATTTCCTCTGTATCTAAGGCATTTTATACAACACAGATTTAAATATCAAAATAATGGCATCAAATTCACTCTCTGCTTGGACCACAAAAGAAAACAAGAAATTTGAGCAGGCACTTGCTGTCTATGACAAGGACACACCTGATCGTTGGCAAAACATTGCTAAATACGTTGGTGGAGGAAAATCAGTTGAAGATGTTAAGCAGCACTATGCTATCCTTATAGAAGATCTCAAGCACATTGAGTCCGGTGATGTCCCATTCCCAAAATACAGGTCAGGAGGAAACTCTCGCTAAGCTAATCAAGAAACCAGTTGCAGGTAAAAGATCATGTTATTTCCTTATGCGATAAATTTTAAGATATTACATTTAATTATGTTATGTTATTCTGAATAGGTGATATACTAGGAAACTCAATGCTGGTAAAAAAGCATAATCCAATTGGATTAATTACTCCATTTAAAAATAGCTTCAGTTAATAAATGGTCCAAAAAAATTTCTGACTGAACTTCTAATCATTAGTATTATAAATATAAAGGTAATGCCTGGCCATATTCCATTCAACTAATTAGCTTCTTATCTTGTCATTTGAGTCCACATGAGATCTAATCCCCCTTGCCTTTTTGGATAACATTCCTAGGGTCCAATACTTTCTAAATATAGGTAAGGGTTGAGAGACTTGCATGTAAAATAAAAGCCTCCACTTCTTTTCATGTAGACACTCCGTACCCGACCATTATCTTACTCTATATTTTATTCCTTACTTTGAAATCTTTGTGATTCTAAAACTAGCATAGATTTTGTCTTGACATAGACTTTGTCTTCTTTTTTTTTTAATTAAGACATGGAAGCTCTTAGTGGCACTATACTTTAACGTATCAACTGTCAATTCATGAGATGCGTCAAACTTCAACTTTGAATCTACTTATCCTTTTTGTGCCTCTGTTTTTATTTTAAATATAAATAATTTAAAGTAAGTATATATACTTATCAAAGCTCCACTTTATGCAGGCGTACGAGGTTTAATTTATGCCATATAAAAACCAGTCAAGTCGAAGACATACACGTATGGCGAAGAATTAAGAAAAGAAATCATATTACTCTCTCAAGATGTACACTATTATTTTCTTCTTCTAGCTAGCTAGTGCGATATGTTACCATTGTATTACCCCTAATATCCTTTTGAATAAAAAATCATATTACATTTTACGGATGCTAAGTAACTATATACTGTGCTTCTGTAATGCCAACCGTCTCATCACAAGACAATAATCACACAAATTTCATACTATTATACACTGAAACGAGCGATTAAGACATTGAAAAATCATAAAACTAACACATATATGTGGAAATTGGAAAAAAGTGGAGATTATTCAATGGCTAACAGAATATGCCCCAGCTGGTGATGCTGTTGAGAGGTTATACGGGGACGTAATTTTAACATAAGGTTTAAAACAGAGTTCTTTATATAGGAGTATTATGTTCTAAAATGAGCTATACTGTGGCAGATTGGGTTGCATCATGCATGCTCGACATCGCAGTAAATGACTAGCAAAGCTTCTTAAATAAATTGGTCACGGATAGATCTTTCGGAACGACATTCGTGTGACAGATGCAATATGAAGTCCGAGGATTCAGTTGAATCCAACAATTCTTATTGGACTTTAAGCATTGGGCTTAAAAGTCTAAGAGTGTGAATTGGGAAATGGTGGGAAATAAAATGGAGGGAAATGAAAATTTGAATCAAGTGAGCTTTTGTCATAAACTTTGTACCACATTGGTGAAAGACAACTACACTTGTGTGTATAAATATAGGATCACTTCTTAGAGCTCTTAAAAGGAGTTGAAGAGGATGTATCCTCGCGCCGTCGTCGTCGCTCGCTCGGCTCGGATTTGGATTTGTGGATTTGGAAAATGATCGATCGATAAGATTATTTTTGGACAAATTTTATTTAATTAATTATTTAATAATTAAATTAAATGTCAGTTAGTTCATTAACGGAATTAACTAAAAAATCCAAAAAACACTGTCTTTGCTTGTTTTCCTTCCTGAACAGACACTTTTGTTCCTGAACAGACATCACACCTCTTCCAATAGTTGCCTATAAATTCTGAGGCATGGCTTAATTTTCCAGACACTGAAAATCACGAATTCCATTCTGAATACTGCATTCTACTTCGCAGTCTCTCTCTCTCTCAAATTCGTAAGTGTGATCTTGCTCCGTTCTTTGAGTTTGTTGGTATCCTGCAGTTGGTATTGCCACTGTTGCAGGAAGGTTATTCCGTTTCATCCTGGGAGGATTTAATCCATTACCTTGGCAACTTGTGAGGGGGTTAAAATTCCTTAAGGACACACAAGGAAATTGTGGACTCAGAATATTATCGTTTATATATATTTTCTGTTTCTTCTAACAGTTCTTCTGATTTTCTGAGTTTTAACACAGAGGCGATAACAATTCTTAGATATATTTGCAAAAAATTATACTAGCATTTAATTTTAAGAAATATTAAATTCGTTCCGTATGATTCTAGGGGTTTAGGATAAGAAGAGGGCTAAGCTCAACTCAAAGATGCTAAATAAGGGTATTCACTGGAATTTCAATGCGCATTGAACGAGTAGTTAGTTCAAGTCTTTTTGTATGAGAGAGCGGCTCAATTCCTAAGGCAGCAACTCATAAAAACGAAGGAGCTTTTCATAATAGGCGTGCCCAGTACCCAAAAAACCTTACCTTTTCATTTACTCTCAAAAGTAGTAAAGATCTATTATGTGAGCTCCATTAAGAATGACTTCACCGGGGCACACGATTATCATGACATATGGCTCTTCAATGAGTTTCACCAGTCACAGCAGGAAAGTAGTGGGTATGCTTCCTACACTAAGACGAGGACTGCCTATGCAAATACATTATTAAAAGTACTCGATAGGCAGAAAGTCCAACTGGTTTCAAAGTATGGAAGACTTTTTACAAAGAAAAAAAAGTTCTAGCTGTGAACCCATAATTTTAAAGAAAAATGAATTGGTTCAGTGGTTAAATTCAAAGAATGAACCCATGTGAAGTTTAATATCTTTGATCCGTTTCCGGGTATGATTTAGTTTGTTCATTGTATCATTATATTACACTATATGCTCAATTAAACCAAAAGAAAAACTCAACCCTAAAATCATAAAGGTAAGTAAGTACATGTCAATATTAACGTCAGCGATTTTATCTGAAGTCAGCAATACAACCAGTACCGTGTTGAAGCAGAATTTGGGCCTTCGAAAGACTGATCTCACTTGCCTAATCGAATCACGAAGGTCGTCCAGAATCCTGAGCTAGATCCAACAGGACTCAACCATTTGGGTTGGACATGACTGCACAGCCCAAAGAAATAGATTGAAGTCCAAAGTGCACACCTCTAATGCATCGGAAAAAATTGAGAATCAAAATAGCAGACTACTAAAAGACACTTGTTTATCGACGCCACCGATGGACTTTTGTCCGTCGCTATTCCGAGAGACTTTCCGTCAGAGTCCCCTGTATTTTCGAACTTTTTAATTTCTAATTTTTTTTAAAAAAATAACCGACGGACAACTCTCGGTAAATAATCATTCCTTGACGGATCAAAATTTAATTGGTTGTACCGATGCATTTCCTCGATAATTTACCGATGGACTCTCTCGGAATATTTTTTATTTATAATTTTGAATTAATTTTTTAGGCACCTATGGACTTCCATCGGTAATTTAAATATAACCTTATACATATTTATTTATTATTTTTATAGCTATAGCGGGGGAGGTTGCCGGTAAGTCCCTTGGTAAGTATTTACTTAATTATCTTAGTGGTTGATTAACCTATTTATTGAAATTTACACTAAGTGGAACTGTATTCATGGTAATTACACTACTTAAAAATATATTAGTGGCAATTAGCTTAGTAATTTATAATTACACAAAGTAAAAGTGAATTTGTAGTATCATTAACTACATTGATTAACCTGTATAATAATTACACACTAAGAAGAAGTGTATTAGTCATTTCCGTTAGAAATATTAGTGATGGTTTATCATATTATAGATTGATAATTACTATAAGTAGAGGTGTATTAATGTTATCCTTAAGTAACGTTAACAATTGATTATCATACACATTGATAATATACTAAGCAAGAGCCCGGAACCCAAGTAGGCTATATTTGGACAAATAAAACTAAAATAAGTCCACAAAAAATATAGAATGGATCTATGTATAACGCCATAGTATGTGGCGTTATACCTATTTTTCTGTATAGCGTCGTGTACTATGGCGTTATACCTGCTTCCTGGCCCACCAATAATTCAAAAAGCGTATAGTGCTTACTACATTGACGCTATACAATTAAAAAAAAATTCTCCGGCCAGGCATTCTATATAAAGTGGTTAGAATTGCAT
>ML339714.1:0-43169 GCA_005239505.1 Nicotiana paniculata | reverse complement strand
CCCCGCCCCCGCCACTCTCATGGGAGCAGGCCGTACGCCATGGCGAGATTGAATGATATATTATGGTTCGGGCCATTCGACCCTCGGCAGTGCACAAATATGATCATTATGATGGCTTAGACCGGTTGTCCTTATCCTCTATGCGCATGCCAAATTGTTAATGATTTTGATGGATATTGAGTGTGCATATTTAAAAAGGAAAATGAAGTAATAATTGTTTATTACTTCCAGTATTTTTTGAATTACAATTATCTTTAATTTTTACTGTTTTCATCATCCTCGTATGCCTATTACTGATATTATATCTTGTTTAATTATTTTGTTGGACCTTAGTGAGTGTCAAGTCGACCTCTTGTCACTACTTCTTCGAGGTTAGGCGGGATACTCATTGGGTACATATTTTTTTATATACTCATGCTACGCTTATGTACTTAATTGTACAGGTTCTGAGGCTTGTGCATATGGTTATCAGACCGGAGCTCGATTCTGAGTATAGACTGGACCTGACTTCACGGTGAGCTGCTTCTCCTGACGATCCTCGGCACCACCATGGAGTTTTTTTTTTGTTATTCCCGTCTATTTCTTCCAGACAGTGGGACCGTTATATTATATCTTTTGTACATTCTGTTAGTATGTCCGTAGGACTAGTGACACTAGTTCCTGGCACACACGTAGTAGTTATTATGGTTTGCGGGTCTGTATATATATATTGGCTTACGCCTCTTTATGACTGCTTTTCGTTAAATTGGCTTATTATCTTTTTCAATTAATGTTTTGAACTTTAAAAACTTAGCACGTGTTGGGATGTTTAATCAAATATGGGAAAAATCCTTATATCTGAGTGTGGGCTTGCCTAACCCCGGTGTTGGGCGCCATCACGACCTGAGTTAGTATTTTGGGTCGTGAAAACATGGTATCACAGCTCTAGGTTTACGTAGGTTTCACAAGTCACGGGCAAACCTAGTAGAGTCTTGCGGATCAGTAAGAAGACGTCTGTACTTATCTTTGGGAGGCTATAGAGTGTTAGGAAACCTCTCCTTATTCTTATTCTATTGTGCAGTCGATGGTTTACTAAATCTTACTCTTCTATTCTCTCAGAGATGGTGAGGACGCGTGCATCCGATGTTCCAGACCTAGGAGGGGCCACTACCCCCGTTGTCCGAGGTCATGACAGAGGCCGGGGGAGGGCACCGGCCCGAGGTAGGGGACGAGGGCGTCCCAGAGCTATTCCAGTTGCACCACCACCGAAGGATCCTACAATAGAGGAGCAGGGTGAGGTGCCCCCTATTGATACCCAATTTTTCCTCAAATTATTTTTAAATTTGCATATATACATTCAAAATCAAGTTGAATAACAATTGGTATTTTTCAATAATTTTCTCATATTTTTATAAATTTATTTCTAATTTATCCAGTATTTTTATCTCTAATAATTAATTGTAAATTGCATTACAAAGTATTTCAAAGACATCTCTTGACTTAATACATTATTTTTGGCCTTGTTAAGATCAAATTATTTCACAATCGATCAAATTGGCACTAGATTCGGCATGGTCAGCAATATCCGTCCAAAGCTCCTGAACTGGTGGGAAGACCTTTCCTCCAGTGATAAGAAACACGTCAAGAAATACCTACTGCTAGGACTGCGTGAGCTAGAAAACCTATTCGATGGGATCAAGGGTGCCGAATCTGGGAAGTTCCTTCTGGGACCAAGTAGGATATGATTTCCTTTTTTTTCGTTCTTATCAGTGTAATAAGGCCAATGGCCATTACTGAATTTATTTCCTGCTTACTATTTTAGTGTAGTTTTGGATTCGTCTATTTCTACATTAATGAAATGAGGCATTTTTGCATCTAAGTTCTCCAAATCAACTTGTCGCTAGGCCTACCTCGGGCACAAAAGAGGTCCCCAAATTAGGACGCGCTTTACATTCCCGCACTATGTGTTTAAATACCACAATACGTTTTATAATCCTCACTGACTTGGATACTTTTGTTTTTGTTTTCCTCTTTCTTTATTAATTTATTCCCCTCCCCAAAGGTTAGTTCATGCATTCTGGCATCGTCATCATCTCACACAAGATCCAGGGCCCGACGAGTCCCGGGGTAGTAAGGCTAAAACAAGCATTACTTACTGTTTTATTTACTAAAATGATTTTCCCTTTTCGCATTTTTTAGTTCCTGCAATAAGATCCTAAATGTTCGAAACAATTATCCAATTTATCAAAAGCATTTTTTTTATTTTTCTTATGAATCAATATTTATTGCTATTGTTTTCTCTCATTACTTTATTTATACAACATTACTATTTCTTGTCTTGATGAACCGTTGATTGTGACATACAATGAGACAACGCCGCAAACAGACATTGATTCAGATGAAGACGACATACCTGATGAGATTGTCAAAGAAGTTGAGAACTTTGAGAACAAACCTAAGTCCAACCTGGATGAGGCTAAGGTTATCAACCTGGGAGATTCAGAGAACGTCAAGGAGACTCACATCAACATTCATTTGTCTCCATCAGATTAGAAAGAATACACAGAGTTTCTAAAAGAGTATGAGGACGTATTTGCATGGTCGTATGATGACATGATTGGTCTAAGTACGTCTATTGTGGCTCACAAAATGCCAACCAATCCAATGTGTCCACCGGTGAAACAAAAGCTCAGAAAGTTCAAACCCGACATGAGTTTGAAAATCAAAGAAGAAGTTATCAAGCAGATCAACGCTAAAGTTCTCCGGGTAGTGGAGTACCCGACATGGTTAGCCAACATTATACCTGTGCCGAAGAAGGACGGGAAGGTCAGAGTCTGCGTCGACTACCAGGATCTCAACCGGGCCAGTCCGAAAGACAACTTCCCCTTTCCAAATATACACATTCTGATTGATAACTGCGCTAAGCATGAATTGCAGTCCTTCGTGGATTATTTCGCAGGTTACCACCAGATTTGGATGGATGAGGAAGATGCTGAGAAAACGGCGTTCATCACACCATGGGGACTGTATCGTTACATGATGCCATTCGGCTTAAAGAATGCAGGGGCCACCTACATGAGGGCCATGACCACCATATTTCATGACATGATTCACATAGAGATCGAGGTGTATGTGGATGATGTCATTATCAAATCAAAGAAAGTTGCTGATCACATGGAGAATTTGGGGAAGTTCTTCAATAGGTTGCGAAAATACAATCTGAAACTAAACCCCGCAAAGTGTGCATTCGGGGTTCCTGCTGGGAAGTTGTTGGGATTTATTGTAAGCCGCCGGGGAATAGAATTGGGTCCGTCAAAAGTCAAAGCCATTCAAGAGCTACCACCGCCAAGGAACAATAAAGATGTGATGAGTTTCTTGGGGAGGCTTAATTACATCAGCCGATTTATAGCACAGTCTACAGTCATATGTTAACCAATCTTTAAGATGCTAAAGAAGGACGCTGCGACCCAGTGGACCGACGATTGTCAAAAGGCTTTCGACAGAATCAAGAAATATTTGTCAACACCGCCAGTCCTAGTATCGCCCGATCCAGGCAGACCTTTGTTACTCTATCTTGTAGTGTTAGATGGATCTTTCGGCAGCATTCTGGGGTAGCACGATGAAATAGGAAGGAAGGAACAAGCTATTTATTACCTCAGCACGAAGTTCACTCTATATGAGGCCCTGTATTCTCTATTACAGCGTACCTATTGTGCTCTAACTTGGGTCACCCAAAAGCCGAGGCATTACATATGTGCCTACACAACATATCTCATATCAAGGATGGATCCATTAAAGTACATCTTTCAGAAGCCCATGCCTAGTGGCAAGCTAGCCAAGTGGCAAATCCTGCTGAGCGAATTCGACATCGTTTACATGACTCAGAAGGCAGTTAAAGGACAAGCTCTTGCAGACCATCTTGCTGAGAATCCCGCAGACGGAGGATACGAACCTCAGAAAACATATTTTCCTGATGAGGAGGTATCATTCATAGGAGAAGACATTGCATAAGACTATAATGGTTGGAGGATGTTCTTCGATGGAGCGGCAAACTTCAAGGGAGTCAGGATTGGAGCAGTCCTAGTATCAGAGACCGGTCAACATTATTCAATATCCGCCAAACTCAGATTCCCTTGCACCAACAATATGACCGAATATGAAGCCTGCCTCCTGCGGCTCAATATGGCCATTGACATGAACATCCAGGAACTTTTAGTGATCGGTGATTCAGACTTGTTGGTACATCAGGTACAAGGAGAATGGGAAACAAAGAATTCCAAGATACTGCTGTATCTGCACTACGTACATGAATTAAGAAAGAGATTCACAAATATAGAGTTCCAGGACATCCTTAGAATCCAGAATGAGTTCTTTGATGCATTAGCTACTTTGTCCTCAATGATCCAGCATCCGAACAAGAATTCATTGACCTTGTTCCCATAAAGATCCATAGTTAGCTAGCTTATTGTGCCCATATCGAAGAAGAAGCAGACGGAAATCCTTTGTTTCATGACATCGATAAGTACTTGGCAAAAAGATAATACCCCGAGCTTGCAAATTCCACTTAGAAATGCACACTTCGGAGACTGTCCAACAATTTCTTCCACAGCGGAGGAATCCTGTATAGGAGGACTCCCGAGTTGTTGTTATTAAGGTGTGTTGACGCAAAAGAAGCATCAAAATTGCTGGAAAAAATTCATGTTGGGATCTGCGGCCTACATATGAACGGTTTTTTTCTGCCAAAAAAGATACTCCGAGCTGGTTACTTTTGGATGACTATGGAAACAGACTGCATCCAGTATGTTCGGAAGTGCCACCGCTGCCAGATACATGAGGATATGATAAAGATACCTACAAGTGAGCTCAATGCAACCAGCTCACCATGGCCGTTCGCTGCTTGGAGTATGGACGTTATTGGACCAATTGAGCCTGCTGCTTCCAATGGCCACAGGTTCATTTTGGTCGCCATTGACTACTTCACTAAATGGGTCGAAGCAGCTTCCTACAAAGCAGTTACTAAGAAAGTCGTGGCCGACTTTGTCTGCGACCGCATTGTTTGTCGGTTCGGAGTTTCAGAGTCAATCATCACCGACAATGGTTCTAATCTCAACAGTGACTCGATGAAAAATATGTGTGAAACTTTCAAGATCAAACACAAGAATTTCATAGCATACAGACCTCAGATGAAAAATATCAAGAAGATACTAAGGAAGATGATAGAAAGGCACAAGCAGTGGCATGAAAAGTTATCATTCGCCTTATTTGGATACCGCATCACTGTATGCACATCAACAGGGGGAACTCCCTATATGCTAGTTTATGGTACAGAGGCTGTAATTCATGCCGAAGTGGAGATTCCATCTCTAAGAATTATACAGGAAGATGAGCTCAGCGATGTAGAGTGGGTAAGAAGCCGTTATGAGCAACTAGCCCTCATAGACGGGAAGATAATGAATGCAATATGTCATGGTCAACTATATCAGAACAGAATGGCCAAGGCTTTCAACAAGAAACTCAAGTCGAGACGATTCACACCACGGCAACTGGTGTTAAAGAAAATCTTTCCACATCAAGATGAAGCCAAGGGGAAGTTCTCTCCCAACTGGCAAGGTCCGTACATGGTTTATAGAATGCTGACAGGAGGAGCACTCATACTTGTAGAAATGGACAGAGAAGTTTGGCCGAAACCGATCAATTCAGATGCAGTCAAGCGCTACTATGTTTAATATTTATGCTGTCTCATTGATGTAATTTGAACTACGCTTGACCTGATTCCCGTTTAAGAGGGGATACGTAGGCAGCCCTATGGGTTCGTTCACAATTCAATAAAAAAAAAAATTCCCCAAACTGGGGCAGAATTTTGAGGAGGGCCCTCAAAATTCCGAAGCGAGTAGCAGTCCACAAGCATTCACCCAGCCAACTAGGGCAGAATTTTTAGGAGGACCTTCAAAATTCCGCAGCATAAGAGGTCGCAATGTCTCAAGTCGTGTCATGTCATCGGTTCGTATAAAAAAAACATTTTAGATTATATATTACAAAATCATGCATATTTATTTTTTCTGAAGCAACTTGTTTAGCGAATGCTACCCCAATGACACAGACAGTATCATCATGATCAAGCAAACGAGCCAAGCAGAAATGCGAACTAACCTTTCCCCTTTACAAAACTCATGATCTTTGTTTGGATGCAGGCACAAAATTGCAAAAGCCCCTAAATATGTTATCCACTCAAAGGACAGATATCGTTCCTCAAACACGTCATGCCAACACTTATTATCAGCACAAGCAATGCTTCATTATCATAATGCTCTACTGTAATTTAACACTAGCTAAGAATTTCTGTTTTCCTTCCTTAAATATTGCATAAGGCTACCTTTCTGCATTCCGAGACTAAACGATGTCTCCATCTGCATTCGCATATTTCATAAGGCTACCTTTATGCCTTCCGAGACTAAATGCTGTCTCCATCTGCATTCACAAATTGCATAAGGCTACCTTTCTGCCTTTCGAGACTAAATGTTGTGACCATCTGCATTTGCCTATTGCATAAGGCTACATTTCTGCCTTCCGAGGTTAAACACTATCTCCATCTACATTCGCATATTGCATAAGGCTACCTTTCTTTCTTCCGAGACTAAACGTTACCTCCATTTACTTCTCAAAAAACAACCAATGCCTCTAGCATTATTTACTGCACTTTCCTTTTAGGCTAAGCTCTGCCCCATTAATTCGCAAGACTAAGTTCTGCCTTGTCAACATCATACTATTGCATCTTTATGGGCTGAAATATCGCCAACTTATCCAAAGGCGTCATCGTTCGGAGGAACCATCTTCATGGCCCGAGAACACCATGTCATGGCCTGAGTATCTCTTTTATCAGTTTACATATCATTATTCAAAGGCTTCATGGTTCGGAGGCACCATCTCCATGGCCCGAGAACATCATTTCATGGACTGCGAATTCTGCACCATGAAATTCATGGCCCAGGACATCGTGGTCTAAAGACGTCATCCTTAACCATCCAAAGACAACATTCATAGTCCAACGGTAACTTGCACCATGTTTAAATTACGCACGATATGTTTGTATTACTCATTTGCAGGTAACTCGGCAAGCAACAACCATCATGGAAGGCGCGATCCCGCCCCAGTTCTCCTAACTACCCAGTAAGCCGCTTGTTCATCCAACCTTGCACTTTAGGTCCATCCTTATAAAACTTCATTGGTATACTTCTCCGGTGGCTCCTGAACTACATACGGCCTGATTCCTGTAAAACCATGGATATGTAGGCAGCTCAGAAAATAGGATGCGGCCCAAACCTTTCAAGCAATTTCCACTCGGTCAAATTGGCCATCATATCTTTACCCGACAACTCTTCCATCCTTTCCTGGTAAAGAGGGGCAGCTGTTGATACCCAATTTTTCCTTATATTATTTTTAAATTTGCATATATACCTTCAAAATCAAGTTCCATAACAATTGGTATTTTTCCATAATTTTCTCATATTTTTATAAATTTATTTCTAATTTATCCAGTATTTTTATCTCTAGTAATTAATTGTAAATTGCATTATAAATTATTTCAAAGACATCTCTTGACTTAATACATTATTTTTGGCCTTGTTAAGATCAAATTATTTCACAATCGGTCAAATTGGTACCTTTTGGCTATAATTGCATTAATTTTGCAATTATAGCCTAAGCATATATTTTAATGTTATTTCTATCCAATAATTAGTCATTTATATTTTTAAATACTGAATAACTATTTTTATTTTTATTTCTTAATCACCAATTTTAGTTTTCTGATTATTAGTTATTTTAACTAATTTTAATTGAGCATTTAACATTTAATTGAGTATTTAACAACTAGCCACATTTTATTTAAATTATAGCCCCCAATTAACCCAAACCCACCCAATTAAACTAGCCCAAAACACCCCAGCTCATACCATATCCTACCCGGCCCAACCCCAAATCATTATGAGTCGTTGATCAAAATAGATCAACGACCCAGATTTCTATTACCTTAATTAAACCCTAATGACTACCCCCCCCCCATTTCATTCCCCCCTCTCATTCTCTCTCAACCGGTCTCTCTACCTCCATCTCTTTCTCTCTCTAGTCTCTTCTAGAGACTTCCAGTCTCTTCTTCTCCGATGAAGATGGCTCGTCTTCTCCGGCTACCTCTCTTGCCAGAAACCATGGGTCCTCACTCCTCCTAGATTCATGGCTCCCTCCTACACCGGGTATCACTATCTGGAGGTGCTTAGGAGATCCTGAAGTGATTCACCTCACCCTATGATTGTTCATGCCTTCTCAGGCCACCCTTGTCTGTCCGAGTAAGATCTTCCCATCTCCGGCCAAAACCTATGGTTTCTAAGCCGATTTTCTCTCTTTTTCGGTTGTCTCACTGAAACTCTAACTGTTGGCTCTCGATTTCTTAAGATCTATGACAGATCTGGATGTATTCTGAGTTATTTTTGCTATTTTCTTTAAAGATTCCGAGTTTTCTTTAAAAATGACTCTTAATCTTCAAGCTAGGGTTTCTTAACACCTTTCTGAGAAACGAATGATTTTCTTTCTGATTTTAAGTATTAATCTATAATTTCTACTATGTTTGCACGATTTATTTGTGTTTTTCCTTCATCTGACTTACTATGTTTGAAACCCTAAGTGGCTTTGCCTTAATCTTAGGATTCTGAGTCTGTTTTGATGATTTTGTTCGTTTAATCTGTATGTGTACATGTTTCCCACCAATGTTCTGAGCTTTTCTGTGACTTTAGCATATTTTGTTCATTAGGGTTTCTGATCCTTGTGTCCTCTATTCGTATCATGTTTACTCCGTTATTTCCTTTAATCACTTTACTATGTTCTAACTTAAGTCCCTGATTCATGTGATTCTCTTACCCTACTTTGCATATTCTTGCTTATGCTATGTTTGCTCCGTTCAGTTGCAATACTTTCCTTTGGTTAATATTTCCTTCTAACGGAATTCCTGATTCCCTGTGATTGGTACCCTCTATTCTCGACTGATTTCAATCTTTAAAATATTCTCTTGCCTTATGTTTGGTTAATTATGCTGTCAACTGAGTCTCAACATTTGTTTCCTTAATTAGGACTCTATGAACCTAGACTAATTACCACCTCTATACTTATACTATTTTGAAGTATTTCCTTATTTGTTATGTTCCAATCATATGTTGATTTACTTCCGTATTGGTTACATGTTCTTACCGTTTGAAAGTTAACCCCTTAATTAGAGGAAGTACTTAAACTGATTGACTCTGATCCCTTTGAGTACTGCCTGACTTTGGTTTGCACCTTATTTACTAATATTTTAAAAGCTATATAGACCCCGGCATCTTATTTTTATAAAAGACACGAATTGATCTGTTCAAATCTCTCTCTCACAATTAAAAAAAAACTCTCTGCTCTATCTCTCTTCTGTGCTAGTTACTGCTATTCTAAGTTAGCCGGCTGCAATCCAAGGCTAACTATTGTGCATCTCGTACTTCCTGTTTGTGTTACTGCTTTCTTCACTTCACTTGTATGTTCTAATTTAGATTTCAGTTCTCAAACCAACATGTTTCTATTACTGTTGCAATTCAGTATGTTTCTCATTTGCTTTTAGTTATTATTCAACATGTATCTAGGATCCTGAACTCCATTCACATGTTAAGTTAGGTTGTACTTGTTTATGACCAGCATGCTTCTATATACTTAGCACCTGCTTCTTATGTGAATCTCCATGCCTATGACTGGTACATTAGTTTAATAATGGTCTTATTTGTTTTGGTGTTAATCTAACCTAGTACTTTACTGTACCCCTAATCCTCTTAACCCTTAGGAGCTTCTGATTGCATGCCTATATGTATGTCTGCCTGCTACATGTTTGCCCTCACATGCTCTGTATTTGTCCCTCAAATCCCATTACTCCTGTTTGTGATTGTTGGACTATCCCTGGTCCTTGGTGTGATGTTGAACTTCTATTCCAATAAAATTTCCCTCTTCAAAAATGTTTTCTTACTTAACCTTTCTCAAAACTGTTTTCTTACTTAAACCCTTTTAAAAAATAAAAAACACTCTCACATATACTCTTAGAAATCTAGGTTCTGCCCCTTTTGTGAGAGCATTGCCTTGGGACCCTTGAGCTTCCTCTGAACTTTGACACACAGAGGCTGGCCATTCCACACTGCACTTACTCTATTTTGGCTATGAAATCTGGGTGTGAACACTGTCCGGGAGCCCTTGAAGTCCTTAGGGAACTCTAGCACACCCGGATTATGAGAAGGTTGTGAAATAATACCTGACATTGAGGATCTAGAGACTTGAGCCTATTCTGTAGGCCTCATATAGTTAACTTCTTATTTTCCTTCTATTTCAGTTGTGTAATTCGTATTCAATGGCCTGTAATAATTAATTGTAAACAACTCTGGGGTCGGATAGTGAGAATGGGTAGGTGATATGCATGTTGTAGTATAATTAAAGGTAGAGACCATGTTTCTAGGTTTATTATCTCTCTATGCGC
This sequence comes from Nicotiana paniculata, assembly GCA_005239505.1. Lineage (NCBI taxonomy): Eukaryota > Viridiplantae > Streptophyta > Magnoliopsida > Solanales > Solanaceae > Nicotiana > Nicotiana paniculata. The sequence continues at coordinate 32,659 of ML339714.1, read as the reverse complement.
AACAGCAACCATGTTTAGGTACACCATTCCATTCATTAGATATCATGCTACTTAGGATGTATGTTTATTCAACATCTCATCTACGCTTAGAAATCCTGCTTATAGGATAAACAATAAAATAAGTTGCTATTGCGCGATTCTGCCCATGTTCTGAAATTTCACTAGAAGTACTGTCTTAGGATAAATAAACTGCAATCGCGTCTCATCATGCTATACACGTAGAGATCATGTTTTAGGTAAACAACGATTAAAATTTGTCACCTATGCTATTCCTGAAACTGTGCATAATGCTATGATTCTATGTTCATTTAGAAATCATGTTTAAGTTATTATGCATCATGCTGCTTTAGATATCATGCTATAGGATCGTTTCTATTTAACTGCATTTAGTCTAAACACAAAACAGTCCCCTATTCTCAGTAACTGGTAATTAATCTTTGTACGTCTTCACACCTAGAATCGCATGTTATTAGCTATAAACAACCTAGAGTCATTAACAAATCTGAATAATTGTTGTATGTTATCCAACACTTAGGCAAGCCTTAGGTAACTAACTTAAAAAAAAAATCAGAACTGTCTTTGTGATCATGTTTAACTGTCAGCATTCTTAAAACTAGTAGACAAGCCTGATTAAGACTTCCTATCTGAGTTATGCAATAATCTTTCTTTGTGTTATCACCTAGATACCATGCTTTAGGATTCTGAATTAATATGAACCTTAATTGTGTATGAGACATGCTGCTTAAGTGTACTGTGTGTGGAGGAATATTTGAGCCTTTATCTATTTTCTATGCTTTCCTCTATCTGCAGTCCTACTTGTTTTGTTATTTTTCGACTTAGAATTTTACCTTTAAAACCCGTGGGTCTTCCTAGCACCTCCTTTAGGATAGGAGTCCTAATTTCCTTCAGGACCGACAGGAAGGGAGGGGTAATAGCATGCGATAGAGGTCGAGACCAACACTTGTTTTAATAACTTTACAAGGTGGGAAGGGTATAATATGGATATGATGACCGGTGCACTAATACCACGTGTAGCCCCTCTTCGAGGAGTGATTACTGGGTATTGCATTGATGTTATCCATATTCTTATAAACCTAGGACACCTTTTATATGCTTAGTTTGTAATCCTTTTCAAAAGCTAATCTTCTTTATTGTTTCTTTAAAATATATGCATGCTTAAGACTTAAATACCCTTTTATTTGATCTACTTGTTAGTTGCCAATTGTACAAATTCACGGCCATTTGGCCGGGAACCACACTTGTGGATCCTGAGGGGTGCCTACAACCTTCCCCTTAGGATAATTTCAAGACCTTGCCCAAATCTCTATTGCAACGTAGTTGTAATTGAATCCCTTAGGTGGCCTAACGCACCGTTAAAATCGTTAGGTGGCGACTCTTCAAAATATGAAAATCTGTTTACCAAAAGGAAAGAGTTGTCCAAACCAATGTCATAAACCCGATATCCGCGAGGAAAAAGGGGGCGCGACACCCCCAGCAGATCCATCTCCAGTGGACTTTATGACGGAGTCAGGCTTCCAGGAGATCATGGGCCGTATGATGCGGTTTATGGACACTATGTCCCAGGCTGGTTTATTTTCAGCGGATCCTGCCATATCTCAGGCGGGAGGGGGACCCAGACTCCTACCGCCCAAGCTGCAGTTCAGGCAGCAGCATTACATCATACCTCGGGTACACTTCCCGTGGGTGGAGTTCAGCCTGTAGCAGCAACACCTGAGACCAGACCAGCTGCAGACGGCGATCCGCAGAAATTATTGGATATATGGACTCGATTGCACCCTCCGGTCTTTGGGGGGGGGGAGCGACGCGAGGATGCCCAGGATTTTGTTGAGATGTGTAGGGACATGCTGCACAATATGAGGATATTAGAGTCCCATGGAGTGGACTTCACTACCTTCGAGTTAGAGGGCAGAGCTCGTAGATGGTGGCAGTCATATATTCTCAGCAGGCTAGCAGATTTCCTCCTATCACTTGGGAGCAGTTGACTCAGATGTTTCTAGACAGGTATATCCATCCCTCTGAGAGGGAAGAGCTGCAATATATGTTTGAGAAGCTGGAGCAGGGACAAATGTCAGTTACAAATTATGAGGCTAGATTTTCAGAGTTGTCTCGCCACGCACTCATGATATTACCTACTGATGCCGAGAGAGTGCGGAGATTTGTAGCGGGGCTGCACTCAGGTATTAGGGCCAGCATGGCTCAAGAGGTGGAGATGGGGACTCCCTATTAACTGGTGGTCGAGATAGCTCGTCGGATTGAGGGCTATCGATTGAGAGGCAGAGAGCAGGGTCAGCAGGACAAGAGAGCCAGATTCTCCGGAGGTTTCAGAGGTGCCCCAGTTAGGGGCAGAGGTCAGTTTGGTAGAGGTCAGCCCAGCATGCCTCAATATTTAGCACATTCACCACCTCCCCCTAGCGATGCCTCATTTCAATGCCATGCCAGAGCGTTCCTACCGCCCTCCATCCATTCAGAGTTCACCTAGTGGTTATTCCAGTCATCCGAGATCCCCCAGTCCCTACTTCAGTGCTATGCCAGAGAGTACACATCGCTCTCTGGCCATTCAGGGTTCTCCTTCGGGGCATCAGACTATAATACATTGAGGTTGTTATGAGTGCGGTGATCCAGGTAATATGAATAGGCATTGTCCTAGGTTTTGGGGCAAAGCAGTGCATCGTGGTTAGCAACCTATGGGTCCAGCACCACCCGTCAGGCCATCTAGAGGTGGAGGACAGGTCGGCAGGGGTCGTCCTAGAGGTGGAGGCCAGTCAGGGGGAGGTCAGCCAGGTCCTGTTCATTCTGGCGGAGCTCAGCTTTCCAGTGCTCCAGCTAGATTCTATGTTATTCCGGCCATATCAGATACATGTATTATTTCAGTATGTGGTAGAGAGGCATCAGTGTTATTTGATCCATGATACACCTATTCATATGTTTTAGCATTATTTGCTCATTTTCTGGATGTTCCTCGTGAGTCCTTGGGTTCTCCTATTTATGTGTCCACTCCTGTGGGCGATTCTGTGGTGGTATACCGGATCTATCGGTCTTGTGTGGTCACCTTCCGTGGGTTCGAGACCCGAGCGGACCTTCTATTGCTTGACATGGTTGATTTTGAGGTTATTTTAGGCATGGATTGGCTATCTCCCTATCATGCCGTGCTAGATTGCCATGCCAAGACAGTTACTTTAGCAATGCCCGACTCGCTTAGACTAGAGTGGAGAGGTTCCTCAGTTAATGCAGTCAGCCGGGTTGTTTCATTCTTGAAGGCTCGACACATGGTCGAGAAGGGTTGTCTGGCCTATCTTGATTACGTGCGGGACACCACCGTCGAGTCTCCGACGATTGATTCAGTGCCAGTGGTTCGAGAGTTTGCTGATGTATTTCCTTCAGACCTTCTAGGCATGCCTCCGGATCGTGATATTGATTTATTCATTGATTTAGCTCCAGGCACATAGACTATATCTATTCCTCCGTATCGTATGGCTCCAAAAGAGTTGAAGGAGCAGCTTGAGGAGTTGTTGGCTAAGGGGTTCATTAGACCGAGTGTATCTCCGTGGGGTGCTCCAATTCTATTCGTTAAAAAGAAGGATGGGTCTATACAGATGTGTATTGACTACCGCTAGTTGAACAAGGTCACCATTAAGAATAAGTATCCTTTGCCGCGCATCGATGATTTGTTTGACTAGTTGCAGGGTGCTCGGGTGTTTTCTAAGATTGATTTGAGATCAGGATATCATCAGTTGAAGATTCGGGCCTGCGATGTTCTGAAGACTGATTTTCGTACGAGGTATGGCCATTATGAGTTCCTGGTGATTTCCTTTGTCTTGATTAGTGCCCCAGAAGCCTTTATGGACTTGATGAACATGGTGTTCGAGCCGTATATTGATTCCTTTGTCATTGTCTTCATTGATGACATTTTCATTTACTCACGCAGCCTGGGGGAGCACGAGCAGCATTTGAGAGTTGTGCTCTAGACTTTGCGAGAACAGAAGTTATATGCTAAGTTCTCCAAATGTGAGTTCTGGTTGGATTACGTGCATTCTTGGGTCATGTGGTATCCGGAGAGGGTATCAAGGTCGATCCTCATGAGCTCTTTGGGCCTAGCAGGCTATTATCACCGATTTGTGGAGGGGTTCTCTTCTATTGCAGCTCCATTGGCTAGATTAACTCAGAAGAATGCCCCGTTCCGATGGTCCGACGAGTGTGAGGCGAGATTTCAGAAGCTCAAGACAACATTGACCTCAGCACCAGTTCTGGTATTGCCTTCCGGTTCTGGGATGTATACCGTGTATTGCGATGTTTCACGCGTTGGTTTGGGATGTGTGTTGATGCAGGAAGGGAGAGTTATTACTTATGCTTTGCGCCAGCTGAAGGTTCACGAGAAGAATTAATTTGTGCATGATTTAGAGTTGGCGGCGATTGTTCATGCTCTTAAGATTTGGAGGCACTACTTGTATGGGGTGTCCCGTGAGGTTTATACAGACCACCACAGCTTGCAACACTTGTTCAAGCAGAGGGATATTAATTTGAGACATCTTAGGTGGCTTGAGTTGTTGAAGTATTATGATATCACCATTCTTTATCATCTGGGCAAGGCAGATGTGGTAGTAGATGCCTTGAGCAGGAAGCCAGAGAGTATGGGTAACTTGGCTTAAATTGCAGCAGAGGAGAGACCTTTAGCCTTGGACATTCAGTCCTTGGCTAATCGCCTGGTAAGGTTAGACCTCTTAGAGCCTCGCCGAGTTTTAGCACATGTGGTTGCTCAGTCTTTGTTATTGGGAGAGATTAAGGCTCGGCAGTTTGATGATCTATACATGGCAGAGCTATGGGAGACAATGGTTCAAGGTGGTGCCAAGGAGGTTACTATTGGCGAGGATGGTGTTCTGAGATTCAGGGCCGTTTATGTGTTCCTAATGTCGATGGCCTGAGAGGAAGGATTCTATAGGAGGCACACAACTCTCGGTATTCTATGCATCCTGGTGCTACGAAGATGTATCGTGATTTGAAGCAGCATTACTGGTGGAGGCGGATAAAGAGAGACATTGTGGAGTATGTGGCTAGGTGTCTTAATTGCCAGCAGGTTAAGTATGAGCACCGGTGGCCAGGAGTCCTACTTCAGTGGATGCCCATCCCCGAGTGGAAATGGGAGCGCATCACTATGGACTTCGTGGTTGGGTTACCTCGGACTTTGCGGAAGGTTGACGCGGTTTGGGTCATTGTAGATAGGTTGACCAAATTGGCGCATTTCATTCCAATGGCTACTACATATACTTCTGAGAGGGTTTGCCCAGATCATCATTCGGGAGATAGTCTAGTTGTACGATGTGCTAGTGTCCATTATATCAGATCGAGGTCCTCAGTTCACCTTGCACTTCTAGAGAGCATTGCATAGTGAGCTGAGTACCCAGATAGATCTCAGCACAACATTTCACCCTCAGACTGATGGTCAGTCGGAGCGTACAGTTCAGATATTGGAGGACATGCTCAGGGCATGTGTGATTGACTTCAGAGGTCAGTGGGACCAGTTCTTGCCTTTGGCCGAGTTGGGTTACAATAATAATTATCAGTTCAGCATTAAGATGGCACCATTTGAGGCTTTGTATGGCCGGCTATGTCGTTCTCCTATCGGGTGGTTTGAGCCTGGCGAGGCTAAGTTATATGGCACCGACCTAGTGAGGGATGCTTTGGAGAAAGTGAAGTTTATTAAGGAGAGGCTCTGCATAGCACAGTCCATACAGAAGAGTTACGCGGATAAGAAAGAGCGTGATGTATCATTTATTGAGGGAGATAAGGTCTTGTTGAAAGTCTCACCGATGAAGGGTATTATGAGGTTCGGGAAGAAGGGCAAGCTAAGCCCAAGTTTTATAGGTCCCTTCGAAGTGTTAAGGTGAATTGGGGAGGTTGCTTATGAGCTAGCTTTACCTCCCAGTTTGTCAGAAGTTCATCCGGTCTTTCATGTATACATGCTGCGGAGGTGCCACACCAAGTTCTCTCACGTTGTTGATTTCAGCACTATTTAGTTGGATGAGAGGTTGGGCAGGAGCCAGTTTCTATTATTGGCCGGCATGATCACCAGTTGAGATCCAAGAGAGTTTCTTCCATGAAGGTCCAGTGAACGGGCCAACTAGTCAAGGAGATGGACTGGGAGTCCTAGGAGAGCATGCGGAGCAGATATCCGCACTTATTCAGCACTTCATGTATGATTCTAGACCCGTTCGAGGACGAACGTTTGTTTAAGAGGCGGAGAGTGTAACGACCTGACCGGTCGTTTTGCGTTATCGGACCCCATTCCCCTAAATGAAACTTCCCATAGCGGCTTATTGTGATTTATGACTTGGGGGATGGGTGGTTCGAGATTCGGAAGTGATTAGAGTGATATATGAACACTTGGTTCCTTAAAGTTGGCCTTTAAGTCCAAGATTGACTTCGCGAAACATTTTGAGTAAACGACCTCGGAATTGAGTTTCGACGGTTCAGGTAGCTTCGTATGATGTTTTCGGACTTGGGCGTATGTTCGGAATGGGTTTTGGATTACCCGGGAGAGTCTCGGCGCCAAATAGCGAAATAAGAGTTTCTGTAAGTTCATATTGTGGTTTGGGACGTGTTTTTGTGTTATCGAGGTCCAAATAGAATTTCAAGATCGGGAATAGCTCCGTTATGTCATTCATGACTTGCTCGCAAAATTTGGGGTCATTCCGAGTAGTATAGGTCGGTTCGGCGTATTGTTCGGGTATTCTAAAAACTTAAAGTTCCTAAGTTTGATTCTAGGGGTTTTGAGGTGTGATTTGGAGTTTTAGCGTTGTTTTGGGTGTTTTGAAGGCTCGAGTGAGTCCGTATTATGGTTTGGGACTTGTTGGTATATATGGGCGGGGGCTCGGGTGGGCCGAGGTGCTTCTCGGGCACTAAACGAGGCCAAAAAAAACTAGCTGAAGCAGTTGACGGTGCATCTGATCTGGTGTGACCGCAGGTGCGGTTTCCCAGTCACAGGTGCGAGACCGCTCCTGCGGTCCTTGCCTCGCAGGTGAGGCTTCATGTGAGCCTGCCCATTCCTCGCAGGTGCGGATAAAATCCGCAGGAGCGGAGCTGCAGGTGCGAGATCCTCTCCGCAGGTTTGAGCCCAAGCCCCTTGTCCCATTTCTGCAGGTGCGAGCATTTACTCGCAGGTGCGAGACCGTAGGTGCGGTCCTTGAGCTGCAGGTGCGAAACCACAGCTGGGCAGTGTGTTTTAAAATGGGACTTAAACCATTTTTGGGCATTTCTTCTTCTTCCTTGGGGTGATTTTTGAGCATGCAAGAGAGAAAAATGACCTAGCCATTTTGAGGTAAGTAATTCCTACCATAAACTTAGTCTAATACTTGGATTCTTAGGTAGATTAACTCATTAATTAGTGGACATTCAAGGGTTAGAGTAAAAACCTAGGTTTTATAATAATTGGAAGAATCACCAAAGAATTTGACATGAAATACACAAAACTATATATTAATAATCCTTAGGCGTATGCCCGGAATCGAATTCCGAGGTCCCAAGTCCGAGAAATGAATTTTTAAAGAAAATTGTTGTTTGAAAAATATTAAGGTTTTTGAAAAAGAATTTTTAGGTGAACCCTATGATATCGAGCCCGTATCATGGTTCCGGATCTCGGAACATGTTCAATATGGGTATTATGTGTTATCTGTGAAATTTGGTAAGAAATAGATATGGTTTGACGTGTATCGAATCAAAAATGGGAAATTTGAATGTTTATGAAGTTTTGAAATATTTGATTGATTTTGACGTTTAATTTGATGTTTTGATGTTAATTTGGTGATTTGATTACACGAATAAGTCCGTAGGATGTATTTGAGGTTGTGTGCATATTTGGTTTTGAGTTCTGAGGGCTCGGGTGAGTTTCGGGTAGGTGTCGGAGTGCAAGACTTAGGAAAAATCTGGTGTAAAATGAGTTTTCTACTAGTTGGTGTTCTCTATACGATCAGATAGACACATCCGCGATCGCATAGTTTAAAATGGACCAGCCCAATTTTTCCTTCAATGCGATCGCATTTCATGATACGCGATTTCATAGCGCACCGTTTGGGAACATAAAATTCCTACTATGCGATAGCACAGTGGTCCTCGCGAACGCACTGTGCAAATCCTTAGCAGTGGCTCTTTCTCTTATATGCGATCGCATACTTAGCTCCACGATCGCATAGCACCTTTTGGCCAGTAGTATTTTTTCTCCTATGCGATCGCATCTCTATGTCCGCGATCGCAGTGCACAAATAACTGGGCAGGCAGATTATATTCAAAAAATCGGGGGTTTCACCATTTTAAACATATTTTGACTTCTAGAGCTCGGTTTTGGGCGATTCCTTGAAGGATTTTCACACAAATCGAATGGGTAAGTGTTCTCCCACTAAAATTAAATATATTTCATTAATTAGTTATTGTTTTTATCATTTAAATTGTGTTTTGGGTTGAGGGGATTGTGGGGTTTGAAAGAAAACTTCAAAAAAGAAAATTCATGATTTGAATGACCAAATGTTATCGGAATTGGATAAATTTAGTATGGGTGAACTCGTATCGGAATTTGAAAATTTTGTCGGGTTCTGAGGTGCGGGCCCCGGGGGTCGACTCTTGGGTCGATTTTCATAAATTTACAAAGATTGAAACTTTATTATTCGAAATTGTTCGTTATACGTTTTATATGTATTTTGAAGTTGTTTTAGTTGATTTTGAGCCGTCCGGAGGCCTTCCTGCCCGAGAAGTCTATTTTTGATTACCGGGTTATCGTCTTTGAGGTAAGTATCTTGCCTAACCTTGTGTGGGGGAACTACCCCTTAGGTTTGAGTCTTCTATGTTGATTGTAGTCCGCATACGCGAGGTGACGAGTGTGTACTCGAACTTGTTTGCAAATAGATTGCCCTTTAGGGATTTCGCGTCCTTATGCTCCCGTATATGAATTGAACTTGTTATATCTGAATCCCCGATTTCTAGTCTCAACTCTTCCAGTTCAAATTAGAAGTACTTGCGTAGCATTCCATGTTTCTTATAAGATCTTAATTGACTAAAATGAAGACTTTATTTTTCCTACCGTCATGCTATGTCTTCCTTCATACATTGCCTATGTGACTAGAACTAGTATAATCTCGCTCTATAAATGTCTAACAAGAAATTGGAATATCTATATGTTGGTCAAGCATGCCCGCGAGTCGTACCTTGTGACTTAAATTATTTTCCTCTTATGTACTACTTGGGTTTAATTGATGACCGCCCGTGTTATGGTATTCTTTGATGTTGCCTATTTACTGAGCATTTGTTCAAACTGAGTTTATTCAGTGAAGCTAATTGTCTAAGTGAGATTGGTTATAGCTGATTCCCTTGCCAGCATGATTTGGTTTCTTGGTTGTGAACTTGAATATGTAGAATCGTTACCATATTTTCCTTGTTTTCCTATTGTTATGTTGGTCTATCTTTGTGCTTGGCATTCCTCTCAGTTGTAACAACCCAACCGGTCATTTCGAGCTCTAGCACGTCGTTCAGCGGTTTGAAGTCATGAGCAGCTCAATTTTAGGTATTATGACCCATGGGCATGGTCGGAATTGAATTTCGGGAAGTGTAGAGTTGAGTTGGAAAGAAAATTCTCATTTCAGAAGCCTTAAGTTGGAAGAATCAACTAAGATTGAATTTTGAGTAAACGACCTCTGAATCAGCATTTGAGGTTTCCTGCAAGTTCCTATAATGATTTCAGACTTGGGCGTATGTCCGGATCGAGTTTTTGATAACTCGGGAGCGTTTCGATGCATATTGTGGAAGTCAGCATTTTTGAATAAATTTCCTAAGTTTGGCTTGAAGCGCATTTCAGTGATGTTGATGTCCGTTTGGGATTACGAGGGTGGGAATAGCTCTGTATGGTGATTCTGGAGTTGGGAGTGCGATCGGAAGTGAATTTGGATGGCCGTAGGTCATTTTGAATTCATTTGGCTAAAGATAGAAATTTGAAGATTTTTGAAGAGTCCGACCGGAAGTGGAAATTTTGATATCGAGGTCATAATGCGATTCTGCTAAATGGAGCAGTCTATAATATAAAATATGACTTGTGCGCAAAATTTGAGGTCAATCAGATGTGATTTGATACATTTCGGCATCAGATGTAGAAGTTGGAAATTAATAATTTCATAAAGTTCGGATTTGAGTGCGATTTGTGGTTTTGATGTTGTTTGATGTGATTTGAGGCCTCGAGAAAGTCCGCATTATGTTTTGGAACAGGTTGGTATAATTGGATAGGGTCCCAGGGGGCCTCGGGTGGATTCCGGGTGGTTAACAGATCAATATTTGAAGTTGAAGAAAGCTAAAGGTTGTTGTCATCTGGTGTGATCCGCACCTGCGAGGCTTTGGCCACAAGTGAGGAGCCGCAAGTGTGGCTAAGGGCGCCGCAGGTGCGAAATTGGGTTGGAGCCAAGGAGGCCGCAGGTGCGGGAGATTTGGGCGCACCTGCAAAAGTGCATGTGCGATAAGGGGGGTTGCATGTGCGGAAATAGGCCTGGGTAGATTGTTTTTTTAAGCGAGAATTAGGTCATTTTTTCATCTATTTTCACATGCTATGGGCGATTTTGAGGAGCTTCAAGGAGAGGATTTCGTCAAGGATCGCAAGGTAAGTAATTTCTTCACGTTTCTGAATTAAATACAAGATTATATGCATGGATTAGGCATGGAAATTGGTAGGAATTTGGGAAATATTGAAGAAACCTAGAAAACAGAAATTGGATTTTTTAGCTACGAATTGAACATGAATAATTGAGTAAATTGTAAATTTGAGTTAGTAAGGCTATGGGTAGAATATATCTTCGTGAAAGTTCAGATTCCGGGCACGTGGGCCCGAGGGCATTTTGATCATTTCACTAAGCGGTGTTGGGAAATTATATAATTTGGAATGGTTGCAAATATTAGAGTATATTTTCATTGGGTTGTCGTTGTTTGATAGTTTTGGGGCGTTGTGCGTCCGTTTGGAGTCATCGAAAGGGCTTGGAAGTCGGTTATGGAATTTCGGAGCGAGGTAAGTCTCCTTTCTAACTTTGTGAGGGGGAATTGTCCCCCTAGGTGAATTAATTAACTATATGCTATTATATTCGGGGGCTACGTACGCACGAGGTGACGAGAGTCCATGCGGAGCTACTACTATGCCATGTCCGGGTAGCGTAGGACCCGCTACCATGCCTTACCTATTGTACCTGTGATCTTGTGTGTGATATAAGACTGCTAATATAATCGAAATTGTAATTTAATGACTAAGGGAGATTAGAGTTTATTTTCTAAATCATCTAAAAAGAGAATTTATTTCCTTCGCGGGCAATTGTATTTTCGAATAAGGTTGTGTTATTAAACGTTATAAAATCTTGGCAAGTGAATTTAGAAAAGGGATTTAAATAATATTTGTGGGTTTTAAAAGAGAAATCAGTCATTTACTTGAGTATTTGTGTTCCCGACGTATTCGGGGAGGATTGTTGATTGTGCGTGTCTGCATGTGACCGCTTCGCAATTTACATTCCACGAGTGGAGAATTATTTCTCCTACTCTCATGGGAGCGGGCCGTACGCCACGACAGATTTAAAAATGCGCTTTTGGTACGTGCCGTTCGATCCTCAGCAGTGCATATACATGATTATTATATTGAGAGGTGCACTTATGGGACGGGTCGTTCGATCCTCGGCAGTGCACAGAGAGGATTATTATATTGAGTGATGCACTTTTTGTAGGGGCCGTTCGATCCTCGGCATTGCATAGACATGAGTATTTTATTGAGAGGTGCACTTTTGGTACGGGCAGTTCGATCCTCGGCAATGCACAAATTTGATTATTATGACGGCTTAGGCTGGTGGTCCTTATCCCGTATGCGCATGCTAAATTGTTAATTTTTTTCATGGATTTTTAAAAGTGACAAGATATTTGGGGGGAAACAAAGAGGAAATTGTTATTTAAAATATTTGGGGGAAAATGAGGAAGTGGTAACTGTTTTTTTATTCCCAGTATTTACTTGGATTTCAGTGCCTTATATGTATTGCTACTTTGCTACCTTTAGATGCCTACCGTGTTCATCTTATGCTGTTAATTAAGTTGTTGGCCCTTAGTGAGTGTCTAATTCGACCTCTCGTCACTACCTCTCTGAGGTTAGGCGGGCAACTTACTGAGTACACGTTGTTTTTGTACTCATGCTACACTTGATGTGCATTTTATTGCACAGGTACGTTCACAGAAATGTGGGGGATGTCGGAGACTTAGGCGAGCTGCATCATCTGGAGGCGATCCGCAGCCGACAGAGTCTCCCTCGTATTGTATTTATTTTTATTTGAAATTTCCTTGTACAATTTGTATTTCGGACAAGGCCTTGTGACGATTGTATAAATTCTTAGAAATGGCTCATGTACTTGTGACACCGGGTTCTGGGATGTGTTGGGATATATTTGCTTATGTGTAATATTTAAACCATTGTTTTACTTAACAGATTTTTATTTGGTTAATATGTAATAAAGTGAAAGAAAATATATTTTTTTTCATAAATGTTAAAATCGAACAATTTATTTCAATTAGTTAATGATTTGGCTTGCCTGACATTGATTTCCGGCGCCATCACGACCTTAGGGATTTTGGGTCGTGAAAACATGGTATTAGGGCGCTAGGTTCCCTTAAGTCTCACGAGTCATGAGCAAGTCTAGTAGAGTCTTGCGGATCGATACGGAGACTTATGCACTTATCTTAGAGAGGCTACAGGGCTGTTAGGAGTACTTCCCTTCTTGATTCCTCATTGTGCGAGATGATTCCTTTGAGGCTTATGCCTATGTTCATTCCTACTCAATCTTATGCGTCGCGAAGCGCTTGCTATGAATCAGGAATTTGAGGAGTTGAAATTGTGCTACGGATGTAATTCGAGATTTTTTCAAGTATAATTGGTTGGGGCTGTTGTTATGGCCCTGCAAAAGAATAATATGTCATTTCAGCTCAGTAGCTGTTTTTTCTGGGAGTTTTAAGGCTATGCTCATGTAATGATGATGCTTGCGATTAGATATCGCACGATGTCGATATGATAATGCTTGCCCGTATGTTGGGGGTGATGAATGGTTTGAAGGGAGGTCTTCTAAGAGTGTGATTTCGAGATTACGGCATTTTAGTTCCTGCAGAGGAGAGGCATTTGGATTATGAAAGGTCCGGTTAGGGTTGGTAAAGTAGTAAGACTTGGTGTGTTCAAGTGAGGTGAGATATGCACTTGTGACATGTAGTCATCGTCATTGATCGAATAGAATGTGTTAAGTTTTGCGGTGCTATGGTTTCTTCGGTTGCGTGGGGTCAGAGTATTGAGAAGAAGTATTGAAGAATGCGGTTGGCAGAGATCGTGAGGTGCTGTGGTTCAGTACCGGATAAGTGTTGATAATGAAGGCAGCTAGAGAAATATGATCTTCGAAGAGCTTGAAGTCATGGTGATCTGCTGGTTTGAGAGCTACAGAGAATCATCCTGATGTGAGGCTAGGCGGTGGTTCCATTTCTAGGAGGCCAGGTGTAAGAAGCGGAAGTCGAGCAGTCACAAAGTGGGGGAGCGGCAGCATAGCTTGGAATTTGAAGACATTGTCGCGCATTTAATGGATTTCCATGAGGAGCGCACGGAGTAAAGTTGGTAAATGAAGCAGGGCGTAGGATGGGGTATTGAAGTCGCAGAGAGCGTGCATTTCGGCATCGTTAGAAGGTGTCCGCGGGTGATTTCCACAAGTGGGTTATCTTCTATTAATAGGTTAGCGATGGCGGGGTTGGAAAGTGTCGGTGGGGGGTTCTAGTGGCTATTCGGTAAGAGGCAGAGTGTGTGAATGACGCTAGAGAGTTTGAGTACTTAAGAAGTTCTAGCAATAGAATTCATAAGAATTTGGATGGATTGGTTGAGCAAGATCGTGTTATCAAAGGAGAAAGGATCTCGTCAAGGTCTAGAGTGGTGCAAGGAGTAGCTTCAGGCTAAGTGGGGGAGTCCCACCATCTGCACTTGGGTTGCAGGATTGAGTTATCATAGGTTTGCGGATTGTCTGCATGTTGGCAAGTTATTTCCCCTACGGGAAAGGAGTAAGATGGTGATTTTGCGTGGGATTTGATGAATATGTGCAAAAGTTGGCCCTGTCAGGCCAGGGTTAGGCTTTCGAAGATTCAGAATTTATGCTTCAGGCATGGGCGAGTTATAAGGATAGTGACTTAGTCGCGTGTTTCATTGAAAGGGGTGTTCATGTTCTAGGAGATCCTTTGAGTTGATTGTATTTGGGACCAGTCAGAGTGGGTGACTCTCAATAGCGGTCATAGTGAATTCAAAAGTTAAGAATGCGGCGTTTAAGGGTTAGAGGCAACAATATGATTAAGAATTTAGCTTTCGCAGCGTAATTTCAGAGAAAGGAGGATGGTTGGAATGTTCCATGATATGTTTCAGCATGCAAGATAGTATTGGAGGAGTGAGAGAAATAGACTCCGGATTGTAGAAAGATTATCAGGAGGGTATGACACGGGTTGCGGGATTTAGGCAGCATAGTCTCGTGAATCAAGGCCACTAGGGATGAGTGAGGGTTGAGTTTGCTATGGGTTGAAGGAAGTTGCTATTATTCCTGAGGCAATTGAAGATTATTAAAAGCAAATAGCTTGATTATCCATGGTTGAAATGGCACATTTACGGTAGTGATCGGATACTTTGATGTGATTAAGTTATGCATGTGGTTTGTGCCGGTGTGTGCGAGGCTTGTCGGCCGTTGTAATGGATTTCATATGGGAGCATTCAAGTATTATAGCCTATTAGGTGTAGGCGGATCCCGGAAGGGTTATGGTGATATGGACTACTACTTAAGGATTTGCATGTTGGGTGATTGTGGGAATTCACTCGTGTGTTGAAATGGTACTCTTGAATTGAGTTAAGTAAAAGGTTTCTATATGATGAAGTGTTCACCCTATTGGTGGTTCAAAAGTTATGATGGAATTCTTGCGCTACCTCATATTGGCATATTAGGTGCGGGAAGCAGTATGTAACTGGGAGTAACAATCGAGATTGCGGTTCTGTGTTAATAAGGATGTCATGAGCTCGGAAGATCAAGAAAAAGTGATTTGAAAGTTCAGTGTAAGCTGGTGTTATCTTCAGTGTCACCTGAGATTGATATTCGGTGGAAGAGGCTTTGTACCTGGTTATGGGTTCTTGATTTGTCTTACAGCATAGTATGGCCAGTGGTGGATGTGAAGACTTGTTGCCTTGTGTGGAAGGTCGTGGAAGCATGACCGCGAAATATTGTATAAGTGTGACATGTAGTCACTTGATGGATTGAAGATTTGGACTGAGTATAAAGAAGTGCCATGTTGTGTAATTGAGAAGTTATGCCTGAGAGGCATTCAGTTCATTTGGTTGTGGATTATGGGGCGTTTGTCCTGGCTATGATGGTTGTTCTTGCATATTATGAGAGGGAGTGGGTTAATGTGGACGCAGGTAAAGCTATTAGCTTAGTTGGTGCGAGAAAGGTAGACTCGATGCTTTTGGATGGATTTAAATATTATTATGGGCTTCATGTGAGGCATGTATGTTCATTTCAGTATAGCGCTCCTCAAGGAGGGGTGTTGGTATATCAGGTGTTGTTCCTTCTTCTTCAAATTCATGTGTTATTATGATTGTGCCATGTGAATTAGGAAATAGTTTGATAATTTCCTATGTTTTGAGGTCCCGCGTAGTGGGGATGTTATGGGAGCAGGATAGCTCTTGAGATCCAGAGTGTATATGTATATCGCACCTTAGTTGTTCTTGAGTTTTCTAGCCTACGGCTTTATCAATCTCCCCAGGATGATATTATGCACTTAGCGTGCTTATGATCGATATTCAGTAATTTGTAATAGTGAGAAAATCAGCTCCATTTTTATATCTTCTTATGTAAACTCTATGTGTGGATCGGGTGGCACGCCGCCACGGGTATGTTATTTGGATCGGGTTACACGCCGCAACAGTGTGATGATGACAAAGGTTAATATGTATTTATTTTTCTTATGTTTTACCTCCCATTTTCTGAGAAAAGTTCATAATTTGTTGCGTGAGTTGAGTAGTCCCTTCCTGAGTCGTTTCTTATTATCATGCTCGAGTTATGGCCTATTGGCGCGATGTGGTATCATGTGAGGCTGTTGGTCATGTTTGGGGTGATTTGTTGTCTGAGCAGTTCATATTGGGTGAGACGAGATGATAGGATCAGGGATCAATGCGATAAGGTTATGTGAAGTGTATATTAAAGAACGAATACCATTATTCAGGTTCATAATGAAGTGATGATTCTAGTCAAGATGAAGTATTCAAGGATTTGTTAAATCTGCAGTTGGATATGAATTTCTACACATCTCCTCCGTTGTGGTGCTATCGTCAGCATTGTAGTAGGATGTATGTATATATATCATGAGGTGCATTGAAAGCACTAGATTTGTGGGATTTTGGCTATTAAGGTTCAGGGAGCGTCATTGTGGTTAGATGATGAATTTTGTGGTGCATGGTGCTGATTCAGCAAAGATAGGAAGTCATGTTCTTGTATGTTGTGTGGTAGTCGATACAGTATTTATAGATTAGAATTGGGCCTAGTAGAGGAAATTTCAAGTGTTGGAACTAGGTTCTGAGCTTATTATATGATAAAAGAAGAATCTTCGGGTTTCATTAAGATAATGTATTCAACTGGGTGGTGGTAGAACGAGCAGGTGCTCGAGGTGTTAAATAGTGATTTCAGATAACTTCAGAGCAGTTCTTAGCACGTTCGAGGACGAACGTCGGTTTAAGTGGGGAAGAATGTAATGACCCGACCGGTCGTTTTGAGCTCTAGCGCGTCGTTCACCGGTTTGAAGTCGTGAGCAGCTCCATTTCAGGTATTATGACCCGTGGGCGTGCTCGGAATTGAATTTCGGGAAGTTTAGAGTTGATTTGGAAAGAAAATTCTCATTTCAGAAGCCTTAAGTTGGAAGAATCAACTAAGATTGGAATTTTGAGTAAACAACCTCTGAATCAGGATTTAAGGGTTCCTGCAGGTTCGTATAATGATTTCGGACTTGGGCGTATGTCCGGATCCAGGTTTTGGATAACCCGAGAGCGTTTCGATGCATATTGTGGAAGTCAATATTTTTTAAGAAATTTCCTAAGTTTGGCTTCAAGCGCATTTCAATGATGCTGATGTCGTTTGGCATTTCGAGTATTGGGATAGCTCTGTATGGTGATTCTGGAGTTGGCAGCTCAATCAGAAGTGAATTTGGATGGCCGTAGGTCATTTTGAAGTCATTTGCCTAAAGATAGAAATTTGAAGGTTTTTGAGGAGTCCGACCGGAAGTGAAAATTTTGATATCGAGGCCGGAATGTGATTCCAATAGTTGGAGCAGGTCCATAATGTTGAATATTACTTGTGCACAAAATTTGAGGTCAATCAGACGTGATTTGATAGGTTTCGGCATCAGATGTAGAAGTTGGAAATTTCTAAGTTCATAAAGTTGGGATTTGAGTGCGACTCGTGGTTTCGATGTTGTTTGATGTAATTTGAAGCCTCGAGAAAGTACGCATTATGTTTTGGAACAGGTTAGTATAATTGGACGGGGTCCCGGGGGGTCTCGGATGGATCCCGGGTGGGTAACAGATCAATATTTGAATTTAAAGAAAGCTGAAGGTTGATGTTATCTGGTGTGATCTGCACCTGCGAGGCTTTCGCCGCAGGTGCGGAGCCGTAGGTGCGGCTAAGGGCGCCGCAGGTGCAGCTAAGGGCTGCGCAGGTGCGAAATTGGGCTGGAGCCAAGGAGGTCGCAGGTGCGGGAGATTTGGGCGCACCTGCGGAAGCGCAAGTCCGATAAGGAGGCCGTAGGTGCGAAAATAGGCCTAGGCAGATTGTTTTTTTAAGCGAGACTTGGGTCATTTATTCATCTATTTTTTCATATGCTATGGGCGATTTAGAGGAACTTCAAGGAGAGGATTTCGTCAAGGATCGCAAGGTAAGTAATTTCATCACGATTTTGAATTAAATACAAGATTATATGCATGGATTAGGCATGGAAATTGGTAGGATTTTGAGAAAATATTGAAGAAACCTAGAAAATGGAAATTGGATTTTTTAGCCATGAATTGAGAATGAATAATTAAGTAAATTGTAAATTTGAGTTAGTAAGGCTATGGGTAGAATATATCTTTGAGAAATTTCAGATTTCGGGCAAGTGGGCCCGAGGGAATTTTTGTCATTTCACTAAGCGGGGTTGGGAAATTATGTAATTTGGAATTGTTGAAAATATTAGAGTATATTTTCATTGGGTTGTCATTGTTTGGATAGTTTTGGGGCGTTGTGCGTCCGTTTGGAGTCATCAGAAGGGCTTGGAGGCTGGTTATGGAATTTCGGAGCGAGGTAAGTCTCCTTTCAAACTTTGTGAGGAGGAATTGTCCCCCTAGGTGAATTAATTAAGTATATTCTATTATCTTCGGTGGCTACGTACGCACGAGGTGATGGGATTCCGAGCGTAGCTACTACTATGCCATGTCCGGGTAGCCTAGGACCCACTAGCATGCCTTACCTGTTGTACCTGTGATCTTATCTATGATATTAGATTGCTAATATAATCGAAATTGTAATTTAATGACTAAGGAAGATTAGAGTTTATTTTCTAAATCATCTAAAAAGAGAATTTATTTCCTTCGCGGGAAATTGTATTTCCGAATAAGGTTGTGTTATTAAACGTTACAAAAACTTGGCAAGTGAATTTGGAAAAAGGGATTTAAATACTATTTGTGGTTTATAAAAGAGAAATCGGTCATTTACTTGAGTATTTGTGTTCCCGACGTATTCGGGGTGGATTGTTGATTGTGCGTGTCTGCATGTGACCGCTTCGCAATTTACATTCTGCAAGCGGAGTATTATTTCCCCATACTCTCACGGGAGTGGGCCGTATGCCACGGCGAATTTAAAAATGCACTTTTGGTACGGGCCGTTCGATCCTTGGCAGTGCATAGACATGATTATTATATTGAGAGGTGCACTTATGGGACGGGCCGTTCGATCCTCGGCAGTGCACAAAGAGGATTATTATATTGAGTGATGCACTTTTGGTACGGGCCGTTCGATCCTCCGCAGTGCACAGAGTTGATTATTATGACAGCTTAGGCCGGTTGTCCTTATCCCGTATGCGCATGCTAAATTGTTAAATGTTTTCATGGATTTTTAAAAGTGAAAAGATATTTGGGGGAAAACAAAGAGGAAATTTTTATTTAATATATTTGGAAGAAAATGAGGAAGTGGTAACTGTTTGTTTATTACCAGTATTTACTTGGATTTCAGTGCCTTATATGTGTTGATGCTTTTCTACCTTTACATGCCTACCGTGTTCATCTTATGTTGTTAATTAAGTTGTTGGCCCTTAGTGAGTGTCTAATTCGACCTCTCGTCACTACCTCTCTGAGGTTAGGCGGGTGACTTACTGAGTACACATTATTTTTGTACTCATGCTACTCTTGATGTGCATTTTATTGCACAGGTACTTTCATAGCAATGTGGAGGATGTCGGAGACTTAGGCGAGCTGCATCATCCGGAGGCGATCCGAAGTTTGACAGAGTCTCGCCTTGTACTGTATTTATTTTTATTTTAAATTTCCTTGTCCAATTTGTATTTCGGACAAGGCCTTATGACGATTGTATAAATTCTTAGAAATGGCTCATGTACTTGTGACACCGGGTTTTGGGATGTCTTGAGATATATTTTCTTATGTGTAATATTTAAACCATTGTTTTACTTAGCAGATTTTTGTTTGGTTAATATGTAATAAAGTGAAAGAAAATATTTTTTTTTTTCATAAATGTTAAAACAAGAAATTTATTTAAATTAATTAATGATTTGGCTTGCCTGACATTGATGTCCGGCGCCATCACGACCTTAGGGATTATGGGTCGTGGCATCAGTGGCTACTTCTTATGAGCTAATTGTTACCACTTTTGTGATTTAAGTCTTTGTATTGATTTAGTCATCGCACTTTGTATTCGGCCTTGTTTTCTTTCGAGCCGGTTGTGGCAATATATGTTGTTTCTGTCGCGTTCTGGTTGTGTTCCTCAGTGGCTGCATTACATATTTAAATTAGGATTACGGACAGAGATCCAGGAGCTTTCCCCTGTATTGCACTGCATATTTAAATTGGGACTACGGACAGAGATCCGGGAGCTTTCCCCCTGTACTGCATCGCATATTTAAATTGGGACTATGGATAGAGGTCCAGGAGCTTTCCCCATGTACTACATTGCATGACAAATTGTGAGTTGCGGACTGAGTGGGGGAACTACCCCTTAGGATTGTGTCTTCCTTGTTGATTGTAGTCCGAGTATGCGAGGTGACGAGTGTGTACTCGTACTTATTTGCAATTAATTTTCCCTTTTAGGATTCGCAGATTCATATATTACCTGTGTATGATTTTTAATTGTTCCACTTGAATCCTTGGTTGTTAATTTCATTCCTTCCTGTTTAAATTAGAATTACTTATTTTTGGATTCTTCGTTGGCTATTTGACTTTACGTGACTTAACTGAATGTTCTACTTCTCTTATCAGCATGCTATATTTTCTTCCTAGCTTGCCTAATTGACTATAATTAGTGTCATATAGCCTTATAGTTGACTAGCTGTAGTTGGAACATCTATTCGTTGGAGTCAAGCATGCCTGTGAGTCTTACATTGTGATTTATATGACTATTCCCTTAAGTGCCACTTAGGTCTAATTGCTAGACATTTATGTTATTGGTATTTCCTTGATGTTGCCTATTATTGGGCCTTTTGTTTAGGCTGAGTGTTATTCCGTGAAGTTAACTGTTTAGACGAGATTGGTTATAGTTATTTCCCTTGCTGGGATATTATGGTTTTTGTTACTGTCTATCCTGTTAATGATATGGTTTGTATTGTTGACTCCCTTGCCGGGATATGATGGTTCCTATTGTTGTTTATGTTGTTAATGATATTGTTGTAGTGTTGACTCCCTTGCCGAGATGTTGTGGTTTTATTACTGGTTATGCTGTTAATGATATTGTTTGTATTGTTGACTCCCTTGCCGGGATGTGGTGGTTTATGGGTCATATTTTTGGTTTTTCCTTGCCAAGCTGTTGTTCTTGATATTGTTTGGGTGAGGAAGAGTGTAAAGCACGAAGGGTGATGCCGTGTATTGTGAGGATGAGAGTAATAAAGCACGAAGGGTGATGTCGTGCCATGTTATGATATTGAAGCACGAAGGATAATGTCGTGCCTTGTTATGATATTGAAGCACGAAGGATAATGCCGTGCCATGTTAAGATATTAAAGCACGAAGGATAATGTCGTGTCGTGTTATGATATTAAAGCACGAAGGATAATGTTGTGCCATGTTATGAGAGTAAAACCACGAAGGGTGATGTCGTGCACTTGTTTTGTTGAGAATGAGAGTAAAGCATGAAGGGTGATGCCGTGCACTTGTTTGGGTGAGAATGAGAGTAAAGCACGAAGGGTGATGCCGTGCACTTGTTTTGGTGAGGATGTGAGTAAAAGCACGAAGGGTGATGTCGTGCACTTGTCTTTGCATTTTATTTCGTTGTTCTAAATTTGGATATTCCTACTGATCTCTTACTGCATTTATTGGCAAGATTTGATATTTCTCCTGTACGAGATGGTAATTTCTGAGTTACGGACTAAGTTCCGGTGGATAAATCTTGAGGAGATTTTGATCAATGGATTTTATTGAAAAAGAAATTGTTTGAAACTATTGTACTTGAATGACTTTTACATCGAAGGTATATTTGAAAAGCACTAGTCTTGCCTAAAATGAGATTTGGAAGTCATTTATTGGGAAAGCATCTTTGAGAAGTTTCGTATTTTGAAAGAACCTATGTTTTACGTAATTCTCTCTATTAAATATACTTATATATACTTTTGGAAAAAATATGTTTTCAAAGGAAACTCTTCCATACTAAAATAATTTTTATTTGCAGAGTATTTTCATATGAACTGTTGTTTAAAAATTTCCACTAGTACATGGATTTTAGTGGCTAAGCCCGATGTGAACAAACCGATGTAGAGTTGAGTTATTGGTGTTCTCTGTTGTATTGTGTTTCCTTTCGATTTAGCTTGTTTTGTTGTCCATCTTTCTGGGAAATTTTATGTTGTTTCGTGATTGATTTCTGTAATTGCCTTCCGCATTATATTGGCATTGTTGTAAATTATTCCCTGAAGTCTTAGATAGACGTAACGTTCGGTCATTTCTAGATTCATGTTATTTCTCTTGTAGACCAGTGGTGTCTTGAATAGTCCTCGTCACTACTCCACCGAGGTTAGTCTTGATACTTACTGGGCACCGCTGTGGTGTGCTCATACTACACTTCTGCACATTTTTTGTGCAGATCCAGGTATATATTGTAGTAGATGTGTGGATGGTTGCCGAGGAGACTCAAGGTAACCTGCTGCTGCGTTCGCAGGCATCGGAGTCACCTTCTTTGTATTTATTATTCATACACTGTTGTATCTATTTCCAAACAGTTGTAATTAGAAGTTGTAGAAGATTCGTACAGCTTAGGACTTGTACTACCGATTTTGGGAAAGTTTGTACATTCTGTTGAGATTTTATATCGAGACTGCTAGCCTTCTTTTATTATTATTGTTATTCAGTAAATGTTAGTCTTACCTAGTCCTAAGACTAGGTGCCATCATGATACCCAACGGAAGGAAAATTGGGTCGTGACAAGTTGGTATCAGAGCTCTAGGGTCATAGGTGCTACGAGTCATAATCGAGTTTAGTAGAGTCTTGCGGATAGGTAAAGAGACGTCTCTACTTATCTTCGAGAGGCTACAGAACTATTAGGGCAATTTCACTTCCTTCTTTCCTATCGTAAGAGTTTATTGATCTTGCAGTTTGAAGTTATCGTTCCATTCTCTCACCGATGGTGAGGAAACAAACGGCGATTCCTAATAATGTTACCCCGAAGAAAGTGTCGCAAGGGTCAGAGACAGGGGCCAACAAGGAGCACGTGTCGCAGTTAAGATGCCTACCAGAGCAGCCATTAAGGAGTCGCCAGTAGTTTTAGTCAGGGGACAGGTACTGGGGGGGTGCCTGTCGCTACCCCGGATTTTAGGAGACCTGAGTGCAGTTTTGAGTATAAGTGGTACATTGACTCGGGCAGAGTTGATTCTAGTGCACCAGTTGTTTCATAGATCAGGGGAGGAGTTCAGACTCCCACCGTCTACACTCCAGAGTAGCGAGGTCATATTGGTCAAGTTCTAGGTGTTATGACAGCACTACCTCTGGTTTCAGTTCTGCCATGGTCAGGATAGCAGCATTGGAGGGAGAATACCCTGGAATTGAGGGGTACTGGAAGTACCACCCTTCTATCATTCAGTGGATTGGCAGCAAATAATGCCCAGGGTTTCCTGGAGGAGTGTCACTATGTCCTTTGTACTACGGGTATTGTGGAGACTAGCGGGATTGCTTTTGTCACGTCTCAGGTTCGGAATAGTGGGTTGATCAGTGGTGGCGGCATATGAGTTGGGGTGACCTGGCCGAGTTAGCTTTACTAGCATGGATTAAGTCTTTCGGATATGCTTTGAGGGAGGTTGCACCTCAGTTCCTTCGGGATGTATGGCGCGCGGAGATTGATCAGTTGAGTCAGGGTGCGATGTCACTATTAGAGCATGCCGTTAGATTCAGTGAGTGGGCTAGACATGCTCTTCGCTTGGTTGCTTCAGTTAGGAGATGAGTCTGTAGAGTCACTTGGGAGATTCAGGCATGATATTTAGTTTAGCGGGACTCGAGAGTTAGAGTAGGATGCCTCGTTTTAGCAGGTAGTGTGGATCGTTCGCCGGTTAGAGAGCATGTGGTACCGGGAGCGAGAGGACAGACGAGATCAGGGATAGAGTTCAGGGAGGCAATGAGTCCTCATAGATCGGAGGAATCTACTGGTCCGTATTATGGAGGCAACGTACGACACAGTAGAAGTTTTGTGGGTCAACCAATTCAATTTGCATTACCAGCTTCGCATGGGATTCCAGGTACTCATGGGTCTGAGAGGATTCGTTTTGTGTGTTTTTCCACATCCATGTCAGCAGCGAGATTGTTTTTACTGTGGAGATGTTAGCCACAGGGTGAGAGATTTTCCCAGGATTCAGGTAGGTGTGTGGTAGCAGGGTATACAGGTGAGTAGATGGCGCCTAAAAGGGGGAGGCCCGACCCGTTGATGTGTTGCGTATGGTAGGCCGGAGGCCGATGTGCCAAATATTATCACAGGTATCTTTTGATGTGTTACAAAAGAGCACCAGTTGTATTTCATGTACTGTTTATGTTGTTAATGATATTGTTGTACTCTTGACTCCCTTACCGGGATGTTGTGGTTTTATTATTGGTTATGATGTTAATGATATTGTTGGTATTGTTGACTCCCTTGCCGGGATGTGGTGGTTTATGGGTCATATTGTTGGTTTTTCCTTGCCAAACTGTTGTTCTTGATATTGTTTGGGTGAGGAAGAGTGTAAAGCACGAAGGGTGATGTCGTGTATTATGAGGATGAGAGTAATAAAGCACGAAGGGTGATGCTGTGCCATGTTATGATATTGAAGCACGAAGGATAATGTCGTGCCATGTTATGATATTGAAGCAAGAAGGATAATGTTGTGCCATGTTATGATATTAAAGCACGAAGGATAATGACGTGTCGTGTGATGATATTAAAGCACGAAGGATAATGTTGTGCCATGTTATGATAGTAAAAGCACAAAGGGTGATGCCGTGCACTTGTTCTGGTGAGAATGAGAGTAAAGCACGAAGGGTGATGTCGTGCACTTGTTTGGGTGACAATGAGAGTAAAGCACGAAGGGTGATGTCGTGCACTTGTTTTGGTGAGGATGCGAGTAAAAGCATGAACGGTGATGCCGTCCACTTGCCTTTGCATTTTATTTCTTTGTTCTAAATTTGAATATTCCTACTGATCTCTTACTGCATTTATTGGCAAGATTTGATATTTCTCCTGTACGGCATGGTAATTTCTGAGTTATGGACTGAGTTCCGGTGGATAAATCTTGAGGAGATTTTGATCAAGGGATTTTATTGAAAAGTGTTATTGAAAAAGCAATTGTTTGACATGATTATACTTGAATGACCTTTACATCGAAGGTATATTTGAAAAGCACTAGTCTTGCCTAAAATGAGATTTGGAAGTCATTTATTGGGAAAGCATCTTTGAGAAGTTTCGTATTTTGAAAGAACCTATGTTTTACGTAATTCTCTCTATTAAATATACTTATATCTACTTTTAGAGAAAATATGTTTTCAAAGGAAACTCTTCCATACTAAAATGATTTTTATTTGCAGAAGTTTTTTATATGAACTGTTGTTGAAAGATTTCTACCAGTACATGGATTTTAATGGCTAAGGCCCGATGTGAACAAACCGATGTAGAGTTAAGTTATTGGTGTTCTATATTGTATTGTGTTTCATTTCGGTTTAGCTTGTTTTGTTGTCCATCTTTCTGGGTAATTTTGTGTTTTTTCGTGATTGATTTCTGTAATTGCCTTCCGTATTATATTGGCATTGTTCTAAATTATTCCGTGAAGTCTTAGATAGATGTAACGTTCGGTCATTTATACATTCATTAATTATTTATCTTGTAGACCAGTGGTGTCTTGACTATTCCTCGTCACTACTCCACCGAGGTTAGGTTTGATACTTACCGGGCACCGCTGTGGTGTGCTCATACTACACTTCTGCACATTTTTGTGTGCAGATCCAGGTATATATTGTAGTAGCTATACTGATGGTTGCCGAGACTCAAGGTAACCAGTTGCTGCCTTCGCAGGCATCGGAGTCACCTTCATTGTATTATTATTCATACACTGTTGTATCTATTTCCAAACAGTTGTTCTTAGAAGTTGTAGAAGATTCGTAGAGCTTATGACTTGTACTACCGGTTTTGGGAAAGTTTGTACATTCTGTTGAGATTTTATATCGAGACTGCTAGCCTTCTTTCATTATTGTTGTTATTTAGTAACTGTTAGGCCTACCTAGTCCCTAAGACTAGGTTCCATCATGATACCCAATGGAGGGAAATTTGGGTCATGACAAAATGTTTTCCTACGCTACATATCACCAAAGACATTTTCTTCACAATATTTTTTCTTAACTATTTACATTCACCAAATTCATATTGGAGGCAATGTGTAACAACCCGGTCGGTTGTTTTAAGAGTTAGCGCCCCGATCCCCTAATAACTGCTTCTCCCATGTCTATTTATTCTATTGGAACTTGTCGGAGAGTTGAGTGATGAATTCCGGGGTGGTTTTGGACACATAGTCCATTAATGTGGAATTTAGCTTTAGAAATCTGGCCGTAGCTAGAGCTGTGTGAAGATTGATCCGAAATGGAATTCTGTCGACTCCGTTAGCTCCGTTGGGTGATTTCGGGGTTAGGAGCGTGTTCAGAATGTGTTTTCGAGATCGGTTGTGGATTTAGGCTTGAATTGGTGAAAGTTAGAATTTTGGCGATTTTGACCGATTGTTGAGATTTTGATATCGGACTCGGAATGGAATTCCGAAAGCGAACACAGGTCCGTAATGTCATTTATGACCTGTGTGCAAAATTTGAGGTCATCCGGATGAGCTTAGACGTGTTTTGGCATCGGATGTGAATTCTAGAAATTTCCTAAGTTCTTAGGCTTGAATCTATGCATATTTGATGATTTTAATGTTATGAGATGTGTTTTTAAGGCTCGACCAGGTTTGAATGGGGTATTAGAGTTGGTTGGTAGTTTTGGTTGAGGTCTCGAGGGACTCAGATTTGTTTCGGGTGTTCAACGAGTATATTTTTTGTTTAGTCTTCAATTGTTTTGCTGGTTTTTAGAGCAGCAGGTAATTATTCAGTCCGATCGCGTGTTGTGGGCCGCGATCACGTAGAACAAATTTTGTCCCCGTCATTTTGGTCAGTGCGATCGCAGCAGGGGGTACGCGACCGCATAAGGTTAGTGCGTCGGGCAGGGGGAGCCTTACTCTGTGCGTTCGCGTGGGCCTAGATGCAGACGCATAGGGGCCAGCCCAGTATTATCCGCGATCGCAGGTACTACTGTGCGACTGCACAATGTCCACTTTAAGGAGGTGAGGTTTACCCTATGCGATTGCATCCTTATGTCCGCGATCGCACTTCACAATTTAGGCCTGGGTAGAATATTAAACCCATTTCGAGGGTTTAAGCCTATTTTCACCATTTTCGAATTTCGGAGCTCGGGAAGGGAGATTTTTGAAGACTTTTGCACATGGGTAATTTGGGTAAGTGATTTCCATCAATTGTAGATCAAATTTCATGATTCCAATGTTAAATTCAACCTTTAATTTCGAAATTTGTGGGTAGAAAATGGGGAAAAGGGGATGAACTTCATAGACCAAATTCTTGAGTTTATATTGGGTGTTTGACCTCCGATTTGGGAAATTCTTATATGGTTAGATTCGTGAATGGGGATTCGGAAAATGTGATTTTTACCCGATTCCGAGACGTGGGCCCGGGGGACTTTTTGGGCGAATTTCCTAATTTCGCGTATTAGATTTGAATTAATTAGCTATTTTGATTCCTTAAAGTGTTATTTACATTATGCAATCGAATTTCTTAGATTTGGTCCACCAGGTGTGGGATACTCGTGGCAAGAGCGTGGTATTGAGTTGATTAGCGCAGTCAAGGTAAGTGGCTTGCCTAATTCTGTGTTGGGGACTTCCCCTTAGGCATTTTTATACTGATTTTGTTACGTGGACGCCGTGTACGTGAGGTGACGAGTGCGTACACGGGTCATTGTTGCTAAAATCCTATTTTTACTTCCATGAAATCGCTCATTTTCATTCATATATTACTGTTTACTGTCTTAATTCAGTAGACAGTTCAGAGTCAGCAGCGGCCGCCACGTCCTCCGAGGGGTTGCTTTGAGTATGGTGACCCTCGTCATATGATCAGAGATTGCCCCAAAGGGATGAGGGGTGAACCACCTCAGACTTATCAGGTGCACCACCTCAGACTTATCTGGCTCCACGTCTATCACCAGGTCCTCCAGCTATTCTTCCAGGCCCAGCTTCTACCTCACCTCCTCCTGCAGCTCGAGGTGGAGGTCGGGAAGGTCGAGGTCGCCCTAGAATGGAGGCCAGGCCAGGTATTATGCTCTTCCGGCCCGATCCGAGGCCATTGCTTCATATTCAGTCATAACAGGTATTGTTCCCGTTTGTCATATGGATGCATCGATATTAGTTGAACCAGGTTCTACATATTCATATGTGTCTTCTTGTTTTGCTTCACATCTGGGGATATCTCGGGATTCTTTGAGTTCCCCTGTTTATGTTTCTACTCTGGTGGGAGATTCTGTTGTTGTGGAGCGTTTATATCGGTCATGTTTGGTTGCTATCAGTGGTTTTGAGACCAGAGCTGACTTACTACTACTCAGTATGTAGATTTCGACATTATATTGGGTATGGACTGGTTGTCTTCCTACTATGCTATTCTTGATTGTCACGCCAAGACCGTGACGCTGGCTATGCTAGGATTACCGAGGTTAGAGTGGAGAGGTTCCTTAGAGTATACTCCCCGCCGAGTCATTTCTTTTCTTAAGGCTCAGCGGATGGTCGAAAAGGGGTGTGATGCATATTTGGCTTATGTGAGAGATGTTAGTGTTGAGACCCCCACAGTTGACTCAGTTCCAGTTGTCAGGGACTATTGTGATGTATTTCCAGCTGATCTTCTGGGTATGCCGCCCGATAGAGACATTGATTTTGGCATTGACTTGTTGCCGGGCACTCAACCCATTTCCATTCCTCCCTATCACATGGCTCCTCCTGAGTTGAAGAAGTTGAAGGAGCAGTTACAGGAGCTGCTTGAAAAGGGATTCATCAGGCCCAGTGTATCACCTTGGGGTGCTCCGATGTTATTTGTGAAGAAAATGGATGGCTCGATACGTATGTGTATTGACGACCGGCAGCTGAATAAGGCGACAGTGAAGAACAGCTACCCCATTTCCTCGCATTGATGATTTATTTGACAAGTTACAGGGTTCTAGGGTGTTCTCCAATATTGATCTACGTTCGGGTTATCATCAGTTGAAGATTCGGGAACCAGATATCCCGAAGACTGCCTTCATGACCAGATATGGCCACTATGAGTTCCTTGTTATATCATTTGGGCTGACCAATGCCCAGCAGCTTTCATGCACTTGATGCACAACATATTTCGTCCTTACCTTGATACTTTTGTCATTGTGTTCATTGATGACATTCTGGTATATTCTGGTTCCCAGGAGGACCATGAGCAGCACTTGAAGATCGTGCTTCAGACATTGATAGAGAAGAAGTTGTATGTCATGTTTTCTAACTGTGGATTTTTGATTGATTTTGTGGCATTCCTAGGCCATGTGGTGTCTTCATATGGGATCAAGGTATATCCAAAGAAGGTGGAGGCGGCACAGAGTTTGCTCAGACCGTCCTCAGCTACTGAAATCCGTAGTTTCCTCGGTTTGGATGGGTATTATCGCCGTTTTGTGGAAGGATTTTCATCCATTTCAGCGCCTATGACCAGACTGACCCAGAAGGGTGCACCTTTTATATGGACTGATGAGTGTGAGGAGAGATTTCAGAAGGTCAAGACAACCCTGACTACAGCTCCTGTGTTGGTTTTTCCTACCAGTTCCGGGTCTTATACAGTCTATTGTGATGCTTCGAGGATTGGCCTGAGAGCGGTGTTGATGCAGGACGGTAGGGCGATCGCCTACGTGTCCACACAGTTGAAGTTTCATGAGAAAAACTACCATGTTCATGATCTCGAGTTGGCAGCAATTTTTCATGCCCTGAAGATATGGCGTCATTATTTATATGGCGTTCCCTGTGAGATATTCACGGATCACCGGAGTTTGCAGCACATATTCAGGCAGAAGGATCTAAATTTGCGCCCGCGTAGGTGGTTGGAGATGCGAAAGAACTATAACATCACTATATTATACCACCTGAGGAAGGCCAATGTGGTGGCTGACGCCTTGAGTCGCCAGGCGGAGAGTTTGGGGAGTTTGGCATACCTTCATGCAGTTGAGAGGCCTCTATCCTTAGATTTTCAGTCCATAGTCAGTCAGTTCGTGAGATTGGATCTTTCTGAACCTTGTCGGGTATTAGCTTGTGTGGTTGCTCGATCTTCCCTTTATGACCGTATCAGAGAGCGCCAGTATGATGATCCCCACCTTTCGGTTCTTCAAGATAGAGTCTGGCAGGGTGATGCCAAGGATTTGGCTATAGGAGATGATGGTGTGATGAGGATGCAGGGTCAGATCTGTGTGCCCAATGTGGATGGTCTTCGGGACTTGATTCTTGAGGAGGCCCATAGTTCGCGGTATTCCATCCATCCGGGTGCCGCGAAAATGTACCAGGATCTGAGACAACACTATTGGTGGCGAAGGATGAAGAAGGATATAGTGGAGTTTGTAGCCAAGTGTCTCAACTGTCAGCAAGCCAAATGTGAGAATTAGAGAACGGGAGGGTTACTTCAGCAGATTGAGCTTCCAGAGTGGAAGTGGGAGCAGATCACCATGAACTTTGTGGGTGTACTTCCTCGGACTTTGAGGAAGCATGATGCTATTTGGGTGATTGTGGATCGGCTGACCAAATCAGCCTATTTCATTCCAGTGCTGACTACATATTCATCAGAGAGGCTGGCTGAGATTTATATCAGAGAGATTGTTTGCCTCCACGGTATGCCAGTATCTATCATTTCAGACAAAGGTACACAATTCACTTCACGGTTCTGGAGAGCCGTTCAGCAGGAGTTAAGCACCAGGGTAGAGTTGATCACAACTTTTCACCCTCAGACGGACGGGCAGTCCGAGCGCACGATTCAGATTCTCGAGGATATGCTCCGTGCCTGTGTGATAGATTTTGGAGGGTCATGGGATCGATACTTGCCTATCGTAGAGTTTTCTTATAACAACAGCTACCTGTCCAGCATTCAGATGGTGCCGTATGAGGCTTTGTATGGTAGGCGGTGCAGGTCTCCCGTGGGATGGTTTGACCCGGGCAAGGCCCGATTTTTGGGTACATACTTGGTTTAGGATGCTCTGGGCAAGGTGAAGGTAATTCAGGAGACACTTCACACAGCTCAGTCCAGGCAGAAGAGCTATACGGACCGGAAGGTTCGTGACTTGGCATTTATGGTTGGTGATCGGGTTTTGCTTTGGGTATCGCCTATGAAGGGCGTCATGAGGTTCAGGAAGATAGGCAAGCTGATTCTGAGATTTATTGGCCCTTTTGAGGTGTTGCGACGTGTTGGGGAGGTTTCTTATGAGCTAGCCCTGCCCCCAGCCTAGCAGGGGTTCATCCGGTGTTCCATGTCTCTATGCTCCAGAAGTATCACAGTGACCTGACTCATCTTTTGGATTTCAGTTCAGTCTAGTTGGACAAGGATCTGCCATATGTTGAGGAGCCAGTAGTTATATTGGATAGGCAGGTTAGGAAGCTCAAGTCAAAGGATATTACATCAGTAAAAGTTCAGTGGAGGGGTCAGCCAGTCGAGGAGGCAACTTGGGAGACCGAGCAGGATATGCAGAGTCAGTACCCTCATATTTTCACAGCTTCAGGTATGTTTCTATGCTCGTTCGAGGATGAATGATTTTCTTAAGAGGGGGAGGATGTAACGACCCGGTCGGTCATTTTGAGAGTTAGTGCCCCGATACCCTAATAACCGCTTCTCCCATGTCTATTTATGTTATTGAAACTTGTCGGAGCGTTGAGTGATGAAATCCGGGTGATATTAGACATATAGTCCATCAATGTGGAATTTAGCTTTACAAATCTTGTAGTAGCTAGAGTTGTGTGAAGACGGATCCGTAAAAGAATTTCTCAACTCTGTTAGCTCCGTTGGGTGATTTCGGGGTTAGGAGCATGTTCGGAATATGTTTTCGAGGTCGGTTATGGATTTAGGCTTAAATTGACGAAAGTTAGAATTTCGAAAATTTCGGCCGATAGGTGGGATTTTGATATCGGACTCGGAATGGAATTCGAAAGCGACAGCAAATCCGTAATGTCATTTATGACCTATGTGCAAAATTTGAGGTCATTCCGATGAGTTTAGACGTGTTTCGGCATCAGATGTGAATTATAGAAATTTCCTACGTTCTTAGGCTTGTATATATGCATATTTGATGATTTTGACGTTATGAGATATTTTTTTAAGGCTCGACCAGGTTTGAATGGGGTATTAGAGTTGGTTGGTAGTTTTGGTTGAGGTCTCGGAGGCCTCGGGTGTGTTTCGGGTGTTCAACCGGTATATTTTGTGTTTAGTCTTCAGCTGTTTGCTGGTTTTTAGAGCAGTGATGCGTGGCTAGAATTCATGATTTTAAGCATTATATACCTTGCATTTTATGTGCTTTAATGATAAAATACACGTCGTATGTGCCTAATAGGATTTATTTTATGTGTAGGTGAATTGGAAATGGAAACGGGGCTAAACGGATGCAAATACGTCGGAAAATACGCGAAAGGGGACACCCGGGCGATAGCCGGGCAACACAGCCAAACAGCCTGACCCAGCCTGGCCTTAGCCAGGCGTTAGAGCCCTAACGCCATAGGGTGCCTGGCGTTAGCCAGGCGTTAGAGCCCTAACGCCAGGGGCTGCCTGGCCTTATCCAGG
>MDKI01288178.1:0-13886 GCA_005239505.1 Nicotiana paniculata | reverse complement strand
TATATATATATATATATATATATATATATATATATATATATATATATATATAAAACATTGCGGCATGCAACCCGATGCATCACTATCCTCACAAGTCTGGCTCTCGGCCCCACTCAGTCATCACCCTCACAAGCCACTCAGACAACTCACCACAAATCACGGGGATTCAGCCCAAAATATCTTTCATTTGTTTGAAAACAGGGTGATAAACAGGAATGAAAAATAAACAAGTATAAATCATGATTGTGATCATATTTTCTTCAAAAACAGTGTGAGAATAGTAGTAAAACACCTCTGAGGGTCCAAACAGGTCGGCACAAGGCCCCAAACATGGCATACAACCCAAAAGTACAGTATAAATCTCTAAAATACAGAGTATCATATGATTTCAAATCAAATACGCGACTTAATAGTCGCCACGGGACGGACCAAGTCACAATCTCTACCGGTGCACGCCCACATGCCCGTCACCTTGCAAGTGCGTCACCTCATTTATCAAAACAATACAAAATACCGGGGTTTCATTCCCTCAGGTCTAGATTTACGTTCGTTACTTACCTCAAACCCAAAAATAAACTACTCCGCGATGGTTTTGCCCCTCGACTCGGCCTCAACGCGCTCCGAATCTATTCAAAACATATTCATATCATCAAAATATGCTAAAGGGACAAAGCCCACTCGAAAATATCAATTTACATCAAAAATTCAGAAATTGGCCAAATCCGACCCCTGGGCCCACGTCTCGAATTCCGATAAAAATCACAAAACTAGAATCCTTACGCTCTCACGAGTTCATGCATACCAAATACATCAAAATCGGACCCCAAATGGCCCCTCAAACCCCCAATTTATACTCTCAAATTTAAAGACCTAATCTTCCAAATTTCTCCACAAAAACATGATTAAACAATGGAAAAATTGTCATAAGCACAAGATACAAGGTCCATGTAGCTTACTTCACTAAATGCACTTGATTCCCCCTCGAAATCCCAGCTCAAAGCTCCAAAATCCGTCAAAATTGTGAAGAAATGAGTGAAAATTTGCGAAGGCAACCTTATATAGGTTCTGCCCAGCAATATCGCACTTGTGAACCCATACTCGCACATGCAGCGCTGCACCTGCGAAATATCCCTCGCAGATGCGGAATCTCACTTAAGCCAGATATTCGCATTTGCGGTCCTCAACACGGACCTGCGAGCCCGCGGGTGCGATCCAACTTCCGCACCTGTGCTCCCAGGCCAGGTTCCACTTTTTTTCATATGCGCAAGGTCTTACACACTTGCGCCTTCGCACATGCGGCTCCCCCTGGCCATACCAGAAGGCCTGCACCATCAACCATTTGTTGCATTTTTTCCCAACTTCCAACCTTCAAAAATCATCTGAAATCAATCCCGAGCCCGTCGGTGCCTCAACCAAAAGTTCCAACAAGTCATATATCAATATACCAACCTAGCTGAACCCTCGGAAAACTCAAATAACATCAAAACACCAAATCAAATCAAAATTCAAGCCTAAGGATTTCTAAACTTCCGAAATTCGCCAACGATGCCGAAACCACCCAAACCACGTTCGAATGACCTACAAATTTGCACACACATACTACGGACCAGTTCCAATTTCCGAAATTCCATTCCGACCCCGATTGCTAATTTTCCACTACCGACTAGAAATCGCCAAAAGTTCAATTTCGCCAATTCAAGCCTAGTTCTACTCCGGACCTCCGAAATACATTCTGAACACACTCCTAACTCCTAAATTACCTAACGAAGCTATCTAATCCACAAAAACCAGATTCCGAGATCATTTACCTATAAGTCAACTTCCGGTTGACTTTTCCAACTAAATCACCAACTTAAGAGACTAAGTGTCTCATATATCTCCACAACCATTTCAAACCCGAATCAATCAACCCAACGCAACATAAAAGAGCTGAACCAAATAATAATGATGCAGAAATAGGAAACACAAGGCTAAACTCTCGGAACGACCGATCGGGTCATTACATTCTCCCCTCTTAAACAGACGTTCGTCCTCGAACGGGTCTAGAAACATACCTGGAGTCTCAAATAGGTGGGGATATCTGCTTTGCATCTCCCTCTCGGTCTCCCAGGTGGCCTCTTCCACCGACTGCCCTCTCCACTGTACCTTCACTGAAGTTATATCCTTAGACCTCAACCTTCTAACCTGATGACCCAAAATAGCTACTAGCTCCACCTCATAAGACATATCACCCTCTAGTTGTACCGAACTAAAGTCCAAAACATGAGACGGGTCACCAATATACTTCTGAAGCATGGACACATGAAATACCAAATGCACGCTCGACAAGCTAGGTGGCAAGGCAAGTCTATAAGCCACCTCTCCAACCCTCTGAAGCACCTCAAAAGGCCCAATGAACCGGTGACTCAACTTGCCCCTCTTCCCAAACCACTTAACACCCTTCATGGGGGAAACCTTCAGCAAGACCTTCTTCCCAACCATGAAAGATACATCCCAGACCTTCCGGTCCGCATAACTCTTCTACGTAGACTGCACCGTACGAAGCAGCTCCTGAATCAACTTCACCTTATCTAAAGCATCCTGAATCAGATCCGTACCTAAGAGTCTGGCCTCACCCAGCTCAAACCAACCAACCGGAGATATACACCTCCTCCCATACAAAGCCTCATATGGAGCCATCTGAATACTCGACAGATAGCTATTATTATATGCAAACTCCACAAGTGGCAGAAACTGGTCCATGAACCCCCGAAGTCAGTAACACAAGTGTGCAACATGTCCTCTAGAATCTGAAGAGTGCACTCGAACTGCCCGTCCATGTGAGGATGAAAATTCGTGCTCAACTCAACCTGAGTACCCAACTCTCTCTGCACGGACCTCCAGAACTGCGATGTGAACTGAGTACCTCTATCAGAGATAATGGAAACTGGAACACCATGTAGTCGAACAATCTCCCTGATATAAATCTCAGCCAGCCACCAAAGAATAAGTAATACCAACAGGAATGAAGTGAGCGGACATAGTCAGTCTATCCATAATAACCTATATAGCATCAAATCTCCTCGAAGTCCGTGGTAATCTAACTACAAAGTCCATGGTGATCCGCTCCCACTTCAACTCAGGAATAACCAAACTCTGATGCAATCCACCTGGTCTCTGGTGCTCGTACTTGACCTGCTGGCAGTTAAGGCACCGAGCTGCAAATCCAACAATATCTTTTTTCATCCGCCTCCACCAATAATGCTGCCTCAGGTCCTGCTAGATCTTTGCGGCACCCGGATGAGTGGAATGTCGTGAGCTGTGGGCCTCCTCAAGAATCAACTCCCGAAGCCCATCTACATTCGGCATAAATATCCGACCCATCACCCTCATAACACCATCATCGCCAATAACTACATCATTGGCATCACCTCGCCAGACTCTATCCTGAAGGACGAGCAAATGTGGCTCATCATACTGGCGCTCTCTGATACGGTCATAAAGAGAAGACCTGAAGGCTACACAAGCCAATATTGGGGGGGGGGGGGGGGGGGGGGGGGACTCCGATAGATCCAACCTCACCAACTGGCCCTCTAAGGCTTGAACATCAAGTGTTAATGGTCTCTCAACTGCTGCAATATATACTAGACTCCCCAAACTCTCTACTCTGCGACTCAAGGCATCAGCCACTACATTGGGCTTCCCCATATGGTATAGAATAGTGATATCATAGTCCTTGAGAAGCTCAAACCATCTCCTTTGACGCAAATTCAGATCCTTCTTCTTAAACAAGTGCTGCAGGCTACGGTGACCAGTAAAAACCTCACAATGAACCCCATACAAATAATGATGCCAGATCTTCAAGGCGTGAACAATGGCTGCTAGCTCGAGATCATGCACCGGGTAATTCTTCTCATGAGTCTTCAACTAGCGCGAGGCATAGGCAATCACCCTACCCTCCTGCATCAAAACACAACCAATGCCTATCCTCGAGGCATCACAATACACGGTATAAGAACCTGAATCTCATGGCAATACTAACATTGGAGTTGAGGTCAAAGCCGTCTAGAGCTTCTGGAAGCTCTCTCACACTCGTTTGACCACCTGAACAGAGCACTCTTCTGAGTCAATTTGGTCAAGGGTGAAGCAATAGAAGAAAACCCCTCCACAAAGCGACGGTAATATCCCGCCAAACCAAGGAAACTCCTAATCTCTGTAGTTGAGGACGGTCTGGGCCAACTCTGCACCGCCTCTATCTTCTTCGAATCAACCTGAGTACCCTCACTAGACACCACGTGTCCCAAGAAATCTACTAAGCCAAGCCAAAACTCACACTTGGAGAACTTTGCATAAAGCTTCTTCTCCCTCAATCTCTACAATACAACCCTCAAATGCTGAGCGTGCTCCTTCTAGCTACGAGAATACACCAGGATGTCGTCAATGAACAAAATAAAAAAGGAATCCAAATATGGATGAAATACGATGTTCATCAAATGCATAAACGTTGCTGGGGCATTGGTCAGCCCAAAAGACATCACCAAGAACTCATAGTGGCCATAACGGGTCCTGAAAGTCGTCTTGGAAACATCTGAATCTCGAATCTTTAGCTGATGCTACCCAGATCTCATGTCAATCTTAGAGAACACCCTAGCTCCCTGAAGTTGGTCAAACAAATCATCAATGCGAGGCAGGGTATACTTATTCTTGAATGTAACCTTGTTCAACTCCCTATAGTCAATGCACATCCTCATGGAACCATCCTTCTTCTTCGCGAACAACACCGGTGTACCCCAAGGTGACACACTAGGTCGGATGAACCCCTTTCTAGGAGTTCCTGAAGCTGCTCTTTCAATTTCTTCAACTCCGTTGGTGCCATACGATACGGTGGAATGGAAATAGGCTGAGTTCCTAGGACCATCTAAATGCCAAAATCAATATTCTTGTCGGGCGGCATGCCCGGCAGATCAGCAAGAAACACGTCCGAATACTCACGGACTACAAGAACAGAATAAACAGTGAGAGTCTTAGCACTGACATCCCTCACAAAAACCGAATAGGACAGACATCCTTTCTCTACCATATGCTGAGCCTTCAGGTATGAAATCACTGTACTAGGCACATAATCAATAGAACCTCTCCACTCGACTCTCGGGCATCCCGGTATCGCTTATGTCACAGCCTTAGCGTGATAATCTAGAACAGCATGACACGGAGATAGCCAATCCATGCCCAATATCGTATCAAAGTCAACCATGCTAAGCAATAGCAGATCTACTCGGGTCTCCAGACCCCCAATAGATATAACACATGATCAATACACTCGGTCCACAACAATTGTATCGCCCACCAGAGTCAACACATGAACAGATGTGACTAAGGACTCGCGGGGCATATCCAGAAAGTGGGCAAAATATGATGAAACATAGGAATATGTGGAACCAGGATCAAATATGACCGAAGCATCTCGATGACAAACTGAAACAATACCTGTAATCACGGTATCTGAGGCCATAGAATCTGGTCTGGCTGGGACTGCATAAAAACGGGTCTGACCTCCACCGGATCGACCTCCCCCTCTAGGGCAGCCTCTAGTTTCCTGACCCCCACCTCTCGCTGCCTGGGCGGGTGGTGCAGTAATTGGAGCTGATGTCGAGGGAGGACCCCTCTGCTGAGATGGAACCCCAAGAAAATGAGGACAATGTCTCCTCATATGCCCAAACTCTCCACACTTGTAGCAACTCCCCGGTGTTGGAGACTGGTACTGAAGGGAACCCCTAGCACCTGGATAAGCTCCTGAAGAGTCAGGCATAGATGAGTCCTGAATCGATGGTGCTCGAGATGAACTCTGAGCTGGTAGAGCAATGAATCATGGGTTCCCCTGATGAGAACCGTGAGGACCATGACCAGCGGATCCCCACCGATAACTCGAGCGGCCGGACTGAGCCTGCCTGAATGGAAGGCCCCTGCCGTGCTGGAACTGCCCCCTCTGAAGGAACACCAGATCCTCGAGACCTCTTGGCCTCCCTCTCATCTCACTCCTGGCGACGAACTGACTCGATCTCTCAGGTAATATCAACAACCTTCTCAAAACTAGCACCCGATACCCTCTCTTTGGTCATAATAATATGAAGATGATACGAGAGGCCATCCTATCTCTCTCTGTAGGGACTAACAAAATAACATGACGGGTAAGCTATGAAAACCTCATCTCGTAGTGTGACACCGTCATATCACCCTGTCGCAGCTGCTCAAACTGCCTACACAGCTCCCTCTGCGGGACTGTGGAACATACTTCTCTAAGAAGAAAGTGGAAAACTACTGCCAAGAAAGTGGCGCTGCACCAACGGGTCGACGTCTCTCATAAGCCTCCCACCAAGTAAATGCAGCTCTTGAGAACTGGAAGGTAGTAAACGAGACCCTACTGGTCTCCCTATCCCTGTCGTACGAAGCATCCTCTAACACTTGTCTAAGAACCCCTGGGCATCCTCGCCCTCAGCACCACTGAAAGTCGGAGGCCGAAGCCTCTCAAATATCTCCAACCTGCGTTGCTCATCGTCATCCATAGCTGGAACCATAAAATCCTGGGTCGATGAAACCGGCTGAACTGGAACTGCCTCTGGGGTCTGAAGCCCCTGAACAACATGCTCACGTGTACGGGCAGTGGGAGTCTGAGTGCCTCCCCCGGCCTGAGAAGTAGCGGCTGAAGTAGAAATAGCGACTATCTGAGCAAGACTGGTGCCTGCAGTCAGAATCAGGGCCAAGGACCCCTGAAGACCCGGAATAACAATAGTGGTCCCACTGGAGCATTTGTGGATGGGACCTGATCTGGAACAATAGGCGGGTATATGGGTACTGCCCCGGCAGCTCCGCGGGCTGTACCTCTACCTCTACCACGGCCTCGACCTCTCATGGGTCCCACTGGTGGATGATCGCCCTGTCCGGTAGCGCGAGTCCTCACCATCTGTGAGAAAATGAAACAATAGAAGTTTAGTTGCCAGAATCAATAGATTCGCACGACAATAATTCAAGAAATGTGAGATTTTTCCTAAGGGTTCTCCAGCCTCTCGAAGAAAAGTACAGACACCTCCGTACCGATCCGCAAGACTCTACTGAACCTGCTCATGACCGGTGAGTCCTATGCAACCTAGGGTCTACTACCAACTTGTCACGACCCCAAATCTATAATGGTCGTGATGGCACCTATCGTGTTACTAGGCTAGCCAATCTACTAAACATAATACACGGAACTTTGTATTTAGAACAATAACTCTATTTATCAAAATCTTACGTGTTTAATATTTCACAAATGCGGATAAGAAATGAAAACATCTGAACAAAATCCCCAAAACCCGGAGTCAATAGTCATGATCAACTAAATAGACACAGAATCTGACTCGTTTTTTTCCTTAATACATCAAGTCTAGGAAAAATGTAAATTGCGACAAAAATGAGAGGAAGAAGGGTGGGGATGCGAACGCCGAGCAGATACCTCACAGTCTCCAACAAGCTCAGTTGAGACCAATCGAATCTCACTCGATCCGGGCACCTGGATCTTCACACAAGGTGCAGGGAGTAACGTGAGTACACCAACTCAGTAAGTAACAAATATAAATAAGTACTTGAATATAGTGACGAGCTTTTAAAATCATGTAAAGATCATATAAGAAATATCAGTGGAATCAATAAATCAAGTCAGGAATCTACGTTCCGAAAGTTTCATAAAACTCCAGTTTCCCTTTTCAAATATCATATAAAACATTGATTCAACATTTATTGTTTAGAGGAAAAAATGTAAAGAAGAGTAAAGACAGTAGTTTCATAGCATATAAGCCCCTCGGGCGCAGTGTCACTCACAAATAAAGCCTTTCGGGCAAGCCTCTCAGTCACTTGTGACTCATCTCTCATCCATCAGCACACATACTCAGCACTCACGCTCAATAGGTACCATATAATAACCGTTGCGGCGTGCATTCCGATCCATGATTAGTCGAATGCGCTCAGTGGGGGTGTACAGACTCTGGAGGGGCTCCTTCAGCCCAAGCGCTATATCGCTGCGACGTGCAGTCCGATCGAGTATATATATCTATATCGTTGCGGCGTGTAGCCCGATCCAATATATCTATTATTGCGGCGTGCAGCCCGATCCAATGTATATATCATTGCGGCGTGTAGCCCGATCCAAGATATATATCGTTGCGGCGTGCAACCCGATCCAATATATATCGTTCTGGCATGCAGCCCGATCCAATATATATATATATATATATATATATATATATATATATATATATATATATATATATATATATATATATATATATATATATATATAAGTATATAACGCTGCGACGTGCAGCCTGATCCATCAATATCCTCACAAGTCCGGCTCTCGACCTCGCTTAGTCATCACCCTCACAAGCTACTCGGGCAACTCACCACAAATCACGGGGACTCAGGCCAAAATATCTTTCATTTGTTTGGAAATAGGGTGATAAACAGGAATGAAAAATAAACAAGTATAAATCATGACTGAGATCATATTTTCTATCAAATAAGTGTGAGAATAGTAGTAAAACACCACTGAAGGTCCAAATAAGTTGGCACAAGGCCCCAAACATGGCATACAACCCAAAAATACAGTATAAATCTCTAAAATACGGAGTATCATATGATTTCAAAACAAATACGCGACTTAATAGTCGCCACGGGACGGACCAAGTCACAATCCCTACCGGTGCACGCCCACACGCCCATCACCTAGCATGTGTGTCACCTCATTTCTCAAAACAATACGAAATACCGGGGTTTCATATCATATATGTGTAGTGTGTTTAAAATTTTCGTATTAAAAGGTTATATACAATTGGCTTAATTTTAGATTGTATAATTCTTGCACTATATAATATACTTTGCATGAATGATTCTTTTCCCATCGAATTTTATTATTCGGGATGCATGTATGTATATAAATTGAATGCACACTAAATTTTATTATTCAGTATTTTGACTTATTATGATCTATTTAATGTTTTTATCTCAACTCCACAATGACTTTGTGTAATTTGTCGTATTACTTGTTAAATTTTTTTTTTAATAATAATACATTAATTTAAAGGATGCAATATATGTACCTTGTTGTTAGAAGAGATTTAATTCCGGTTTCTGGGAAAAATAAGAGATGTATATTTATTTTTTTATTTTTCAAATAACTCTTGAGTTATTGAGCTTGATAAATATTTTATCTCTTGTGGTACATGAATGCATGACCTTGTTATTATATATTAATGTATCTCTTGAACAGAACAATATTAGTCTACCTCATCAGAGGATATGTTCTTCAAAATTGAGTAAAACTTATTTGTGCACTTTTGTCTAAATCATATTAATCTGGATAGGATTTCAAGTTGGTCAAGGATGGACCTTAAGGTTCATTGAAAGTAGAGGCACTCCCTGTCACACCCCTTTTTCTACAACCTTACTAAACCCTCTTAAAATAGATAAAAAGATTTGTTAAGTTCATAAAGGGCTTTCAATTAGAAAGTGACAAATAATTGTGTTCAAAGGAATTTTTCAGAGTCGCCACCTAACATTTGGTTTCATCGTGCCAGGTCACCATTTTTAAAATAACAATTACCTTCAAAACACATTTTGACTCTTAAACCAGTTTGCACCAAAGATTCGGTAAGGGGGTTCATTTGATTTGGAGAGAAGATGTTAGGCATTTCCCGAGTCCCGTAACTAATACGGTTGCGTACATGATCAAGTTGGCTTTTTAAAAATTCGAATTGTGGTAAAAATAAATACAGAAAAGAAAAATAAACATACAAGAGGCTCAAAGTCGTCCACACCTAATAAGAGAAAAAAAATAAAATTAAATAAAAATACTACGAGTTCTGCTTTCGGCCTCTAAATACAAATACCTCGGGGCATAACTCGGATAAAAATATATATAAATCTCGCGGAGCATTCCCCGGATAAATTCAACTAAAGGGGCGACCTCTCACCTCATATAAAAGAAGAGAAGAAAAATCCTAAAATTTGCCTACTCAAGTATGGCCGACCTAAGCATACTTCTAGCGAACAATGTAATAAAAGCAAAAGTAAATAAAACTAAAATAAATAAATAAATAAACTCATTTCATGTTCCATTTCATTTCAACGGTTAATTCCCAAAACAACCCAACCCACAAAGAGGCATATCACAGTGATGGACACAAACGACGGACAAACAAACATGGAATTAAACAATCCATTAAATAGACATGCAGACCATTTAACAAAAGTAAACTAGATAAGTCAAAACTATAGGGAGAGACATTAAAGATTTCTTATTACTCTATCCATCAACGTGTTATACCTTAGAATCCATACCAACAATATTAGAATTGGAATTATATCTTCTTAGAAAAATCAAGTAAGACCACAACGCTAAACACAATCGAAGGAACACACTTATAATTTATACCCTATCCGATGAACTATTACAAAAGGAACCTCAGATTTTATATTATCATGCTCATCTTCTCGACTTTCATGGCAAAGTAAACTAGATTTTCAACCAAAGAGAGATAACTAGAAGTAATAATTGAAACTATAAGAAACTGATTTTTTTTTATATGTAACAAAAACTAAAACCCAGAATCAGAAGGAAAAAAAATCTAAAAATCAAAATCGGAACCCTAATTCTTACTTCTTTTTTTCCGAAATTTTCTCCCAGTAATTTTTTCGCCCCTCCCCCATATTTATACTTGAGTACAGAAGCTTCTCCCTTCTTTCCCAAGAAATCCGAAAATCCTTCCAAGAAAATCCAAAAATCGCAAACCTTCCCGAACTTTCTATGCCTAGGACGAATTCGGGACAAATGAAAGGCTTGGATTCGATTTTACTCTAATCCAACGCTCTCATTCATCCGGAATTATCCTCAAGAAATCAAGAGCGTGTGGGGAAGAAGAGCGATATTGTCAGAGTTTGTTACAGATTCGTCTGACGTGGAAAGGATATGAGAGTAGCGGACCATTTGGGGTGGATTCGGGTGAACTCGCCTGAGTTTTGGGCGAGTTCTGGGTGAGTTTTGAGGCGGCGGCGAGTTTGGAGGAGAGGGAGGGTGTGGAGCGGCTGGTCTTTAGGTTTAGGGTTTGGGGAAGACAAAGTTTATATTATGATGGGGTTGGGGAATGTGGGCCGTTTGATTAAGTAGGATGAAAGGTCGAGATTAAAAGGGGGTAATGGGTCGGCGGGTCGGGCATGGTGTTGGGTTGGGGAGGGTTTGGAGTTACTTTGGGCCTTTGAAGCTTGGTCCAATATCAAATAAGACAGCCTTCCTTCTTTTCCTTATTTTATTAGCTTTTTTTTTGCAAAATTAGCCACTTTTGACTCAAATTTTAATTTAAATCCCATTTTTTGTGTGGCTAGCCTATTTATTTATTTTACCTAATGATGGACTAATTCAACTAACTAATTAATTAACCTAAGAATACAATTTTTGATTTTTAGTTATTTAGAAGATGCATTTAATAATGTAACTAAATCCTAAAAATACAGTTTAAAATCTAACATGCTATGAAATTAAGATTCGAACATTTTTTTATGATTTTTATGATTTTAAAACAACTCTAAGTATTCATGAACAACTCTAAACTATTTTGGAATATTTTTAGAAGCGATTTGCATTATGGCAAAAATTAGGTGCTCACACTACCAACTTGTAGATCCTGTTTGGAGGGAATTTTGACTAAAGGTTGTTTCCCTTAAAAAGGAAATTGTCACGACCCAAGTTGGATTCGTGATGGCGCATGTCCTGGAACCAGGCAAGCAACCATTTTTAACTAAGCTAAATTCAA
Organism: Nicotiana paniculata; assembly: GCA_005239505.1. Taxonomy (NCBI): domain Eukaryota; kingdom Viridiplantae; phylum Streptophyta; class Magnoliopsida; order Solanales; family Solanaceae; genus Nicotiana; species Nicotiana paniculata. The sequence continues at coordinate 2,067 of MDKI01288178.1, read as the reverse complement.
TTTCCAGTAAGAATACGATTTTTAAACGAATTATTGATAGTACTAAGAGTCTTAAGTTTAAAAACAAAATTTGAAACAAAAATTTAAAATTTCCAACCCCGGATCCGGTGTCACTCAGTCATGAGCTACTATAACATAAAGCAAAGAAAAGGAGAAATGGACAACATTGTCTTAAAATAAAAAATAACTGGTAGAATAAGAGAGAGAAGATGAGGTCGCGATCGCCAGCTGCTACCTCGACAACTCCAATGAAAACTCTGACAGATGCTCAATATCCACTACCGGGTCTCGGTGTACCTGGATCTGCACACAAGGTGCAGGGGGTAACGTGAGTACACTAACTCAGATGTAACGAACCCAAACTATGGGCTGAGAGGTAGTGACGGACAAAACCTCAGAAATCACAATAAACAATATACAGAAATTAGACAGGCTAACAGTTTATCAGAATGAGTAAATATGCCAAGTATGCCAGTATACTTTACATGCCATCATGAAAATATATGTATGAAACCAGTGTGGATATGCACATAGTGCTCACAACCCTCACACAGCAGCCCACTCAGTACCGTATATGGCTCTCAAGCCCAGGTAAAAGTCCATCCCGGAATGTACATAATCATTGGTGACCGTAGTCACTCCGTACTGAGGAAAAAGGCCAATCCGGCCCCACGGAGGAAATCCATCTCCGTAGTACAACACTCGAACAAGATCCATGTTCAGGGACAATCCATCCCTCACATAACATCCACTTCGGACACGATCCATGCCCAGGGAAGATCCATCTCTCACATAACATCAGCTTCGGACAAGATCCATGTCCAGGGAAAATCCATCCCTCATCATCAATGCGCTCACTGGGGGAGTAAAGACTCCGGATGGGTCCTAGTGGTCCAAGCGCCATGTCAAGCAAACGAAGGCATGATTTAATATCGTTGCGGTGTGAAGTCCGATATCATAACTGTCTCAATAACAGGCTCTCGGCCTCACTAAGTCATTACTCTTTAGTCTCACTCACATGGATCACAAATGCCTTCATCAGCCCGAAACAATGATAAGTATGCATATAATTAACAATACTGAGACTGAGAAATGAAGTGATATGCTATAACAGGACTGAGTATATGGAATCAATTAATCATAAAATGAGACAGTAATATACGACCACTTGGGTCTCAGCATTTTCGGCGTGAAGCCTAGCATTTATACTTAACATGATTTTTAACAGGTTCATAGTTACCACATTAACAGAAGCACATATATCATCAGGAAATCATCACTAAGCGGTGCCATGGGATAAGCCAGGCCAGAAATACTCGGTGCACGCCCGCACGCCCGTCACTTGGCATGTGCGTCAACTCAATTACAGTCATAAATCATTTAGCTCTGAGTTTCGAACCCTCAGAACCAAGTTTGAAAACGTTACTTACCTCAAAACCGGCTAAAATACAATTCTGCAGTGCCCTTGCCTCTAAATTCGGCCCCTGAGTGCTCCAAATCTACCAAGTTCATATTTTTTATCATCAAATTATGGTAAAGGAATGAATTCCAATTGAAAAGTACCAAATTTAGCTCAAAACCCGAAATTAGCCAAAACCCGACTCCCGAGCCCGCGTCTCAGAACTCGACAAATTTTATACCAAATTTTTCTTCATCATCTCACGAGTCCGTACATATAAAGAACGCTAAAATCGTAGTTCGTTTGACCCCTCAAATCGACCCTTAAAGGTCTCATAATCTCAAGCCCTAACCCCACCCTTTTCTACTGATTTTCATGAATAAAACACTGAGATTATGTTCCTTAATCACCTATAATTGAGTTTTAAGGTCCAAAATACTTACCTCTATGAAGAACACATTCAAAATTGCCTCAAAAGCTTCTTCCCGTTAAAAAATGGTGCTAAAATAGGTTATGGTCGCGAAAGGGTTTTAATTCTACCCAGATTTTTAATAAAATACCCTGTGCTTTCGCACTCTCCCAGGCGCGTTCGCACAGGGTCTTCTCCATTCCCTCACGCGATCGCAGTACTGTGCACGCCATCGCGAAGTGCACCAGCTACCCTTTCC
>ML339712.1:0-30087 GCA_005239505.1 Nicotiana paniculata | reverse complement strand
TTTCATGTGCCAGCTATTCAGTTCAAGATGTGTGCTCTGATGGACCTGGATCAACTGGTCAGCTATTTGTCAATCTTTAAAACTATGCACTGACATGGGTCAACACAAGGCGTCCGGCCTGGACCATGGTAGGCGATAATACCGGCACTACTGGCGCAATCCCTATTTAATCGCCAGAAAATGCCAAAAATGTACCTTGATCATTTTGAAGCGTTGGTTATGGTTCCTTGGGTCGTATTTGATGTCCTGGACAAATATCATACGATTCAGTACCGGCTGCATACCAAGGCGTCCGTCCTGGACCATGGCAAGCGATAATACAGGCACGACTGGCAGAATTCCAGTTTAATTACCATAAAATGCAAAAAAAATGTAACTTGATCACTTCGAAGCATTGGTTATGGTTCCTTGGGTCGTATTTGATTTCCCAGACAAATATCATGCGATCTGGTACTGGCTCCATACCAAGGCATCCGGCNTAACTTGATCATTTCGAAGCATTGGTTATGGTTCCTTGGGTCGTATTTGATTTCCCAGACAAATATCATGCGATCTGGTACTGGCTCCATACCAAGGCATCCGGCCTGGACCATGGCAGGCGATAACACAGGCACGACTGGCGGAATTCCAGTTTAATTGCCATAAAATGCCAAAAAATATAACTTGATCCTTTCGAAGCGTTAGTTACGGTTCCTTGGGTCGTATTTGATTTCCCGAACAAATATCATGCGATCCGATAATGGTATCGCAACAAGGCGTCCGACCGGGACCATGGAAGGCGTTAATACAGGCACGACTGGCGAAATTCGAGTTTAATTACCATAAAGTGTAAAAAAAATGTAACGTGATCATTTCGAAGCGTTGGTTATGGTTCCTTGGGTCGTATTAGATGCCCTGGACAAAGATCATGCGATCCAGTACCGGCACCTTACCAAGGCGTCCGGCCTGGACCATGGCAGGCGATTATAACGACTGGCGAAATTCCAGTTTAATTGCCATAACATGCCAAAAAAAGTAACTTGATCATTTTGAAGCATTAGATATGGTTCCTTGGGTTGTCTTTGATGTCCCGGAAAAATATCATGTGATCCGGCACCGGCTCCGTACCAAGGCGTTCGGCCTGGACCATGGCAGATGATAATACATGCATGACTAGCGAAATTACTATTTAATTGCAAGAAAATGCCAAAAATATAAATTGATCATTTCGAAGCATTGGTTACGGTTCCTTGGGTCGTATTTGATGTCCCGGACAAATATTATGCGATCCGGTACCGGCTCCGTACCAAGGCGTCCGGCATGGACCACGATAGGCGATAATACATGCACGATTGCGATATTCCAGTTCAATTGCAATAAAATGCCAAAAAATGTAACTTAATCATTTCGAAGCGTTGGTTATATTTCCTTGGGTTGTATTTGATGTCCCGGAAAAATATCATGCGATCCGAAACTGGCTCCGTACCAAGGCGTCCAGTTGGGACCATGGCAGGCGTAAATACAGGCACGACTGGCGGAATTCCAGTTTAATTTCCATAAAATGAAAAAAGAAATGTAACGTGATATTTTTGAAGCGTTGGTTATGGTTCCTTGGGTCGTATTTGATGTCCCGGACAAATATCATGCGATCCAGTACCGGCTACGTACCAAGACGCCCGGCCTAGACCATGACAAGTGATAATACAGGCACGACTGGCGGAATTCCAGTTTAATTGCCATAAAATGCCAAAAAATGTAACTTGATTATTTTGAAGCGTTACTTATGGTTCCTTGGGTCGTATTAGATGTCCAAGACAAATATCATGTGATCCAGAACCGGCTCCGTATGAAATGCCAAAAAAATGTAACTTGATCATTTCGAAGCTTTAGTTATGGTTCCATGGATTGTATTTGATGTCCCAGAAAAATATCATGCGATCCGGTACCAGCTTCGTACCAAGGCGTCCGGGCTGGACCATGGCAGGCGATAAAACATGCACGACTGGCGGAATTCCTGTTTAATTGCCATAAAATGCAAAAAAATGTAACTTGATCATTTCGAAGTGTTGGTTATGGTTCCTTCGGTTGTATTTGATTTTCCGAAAAAATATCATGCGATTCGGTAACGACTCCATACCAAGGCGTCCGGCCTGGACCATGGCAGGCGATAATACAGGCCTGGCTGGCGGAATTCCTGTTTAATTGCCATAAAATGCCAAAAATGTAACTTGATCATTTTGAAGCGTTGGTTATTGTTCCTTGGGTCATATTTGATGTCCCGGACAAATATCATGTGATCCAGAACCGGCTCCGTATGAAATGCCAAAAAAATGTAACTTGATCATTTTGAAGCGTTGGTTATTGTTCCTTGGGTCATATTTGATGTCCCGGACAAATATCATGTGATCCAGTACCGGCTTCGTACTAAGGCATCCGGCCTGGACCATGATAGGCGATAATACAGGCACGACTGGCGGAATTCAAGTTAATTGCCATAAAATGCCAAAAAATGTAACTTGACCATTTCGAAGTGTTAGTTATAGTTCCTTGGGTAGTATTTGATGTCCCGGAAAAATATCATGCGATCTGGTATTGGCTCCGTGCCAAGCCGTCCTGCTTGGACCATGGCAGGCGATAATACATGCAGGACTGGCGATATTCCAATTTAATTGCCATAAAATGCCAAAAAATGTAACTTGATCATTTCGAAGCATTGGTTATGGTTCCTTGGGTCGATGTCCCGGAAAAATATCATGCGATCCGGTACCGAGTCCGTACCAAGGCGTCAGGCCTGGACCATGGCAAACGATAATACAGGCACGACTGGCAGAATTCCAGTTTAATTGCCATAAAATGCCAAAAATGTAACTTGATCATTTCGAAGCATTGGTTATGGTTCCTTCGGTAGTATTTGATGTCCTGGACAAATATCATGCGATCCAGTACCGGCTCCGTACCAAGGGGTCAGGCCTGGACCATGGCAGACGATAATACAGGCACGACTGGCGGAATTCCAGTTTAATTGCCATAAAATGCCAAAAATGTAACTTGATCATTTCGAAGCATTGGTTATGGTTCCTTGGGTCGTATTTGCTGTCCCGGAATAATATCATGTGATCCGGTACCGGCTCTGACCAAGACGTCCGGCCTGGACCATGGCAGGCGATACTTAAGGCACGATTGGCGGAATTCAAGTTTAATTGCCATAAAATGCAAAAAAATCTAACTTGATCATTTCGAAGCGTTGGTTATGGTTCTTTGGTCATGTTTGATGTCCCGTACAAATATCATGTGATACGATACCGACTACGTACCAAGGGAAAAAAAGGCGTCTGACCTGGACCACGACAGGCGATAATACAGGCACGACTGGCGTAATTCTAGTTTAATTGCCATAAAATGCCAAATAATGTAACTTGATCATTTCGAAGCATTGGTTATGGTTCCTTGGGTCGTATTTGATGTACCGGACAAATATCTTGTGATCCCGTACCGGCTCAGTGCCAGGGCGTCTGGCTTGGACCATGACAGGCGATAATATAGGTACGAGTGGCGGAATTCCTATTTAATAACCAGAAAATGCGAAAAAATGTAACTTGATCATTTCGAAGTGTTGGTTATGGTTCTTTGGGTCGTATTTGATGTCCTGGAGAAATATCATGAGATCCAGTACCGGCTCCCTACCAAGGCATCCGGCCGGGACCATGGAGGGCGATAATACACGCACGACTGGAGGAATTCCAGTTTAATTGCCATAAAATGCCAAACAATGTAACTTGATCATTTCGAAGCGTTGGTTATGGTTCCTTGGGTCGTGTTTGATGTCCCGTACAAATATCATGCGATCCGGTACCGGATACGTACCATGGGAAAAAAAGGAGTCCGACCTTGGCCACGGCAGGCGATAATACAGGCACGACTGGCGGAATTCCAGTTTAATTGCCATAAAATGCCAAACAATGTAACTTGATCATTTCGAAGCATTGGTTATGGTTGCTTGGGTCGTATTTGATGTCCCGTAAAAATATCATGTGATCCGATACCGGCTACGTACCAAGGAAAAAAAAGGCGTCTGGCCTGGACCACGGGAGGTGATAATACAGGCACCACTGGCGGAATTCCAATTTTATTGCCAGAAAATTCCAAAAAATACAATTTGATTATTTCGAAGCATTGGTTATGGTTCCTTGGGTAGTATTTGATGTCCCGAAAAAATATTATGCGATCCGCTACTGGCTCCGTACCAAGGCGTCTGGCCTGGACCATAGCAAGTGATAATACAGGTACAACTGGTGGAATTCCAGTTTAATTTACATAAAAATCCAAAAAATGTAACTTTATCATTTTGAAGAATTAGTTATGGTTCCTTGGGTAGTATTTAATGTCCCGGCCAAATATCATGCGATTCAGTATCGGCTCCGTACCAAAACATCCGGTCGGGACCATGTCAGGCGATAATACAGGCACGACTGGAGGAATTCCAGTTTAATTACCATAAAATGCAAAAACAATGTACCTTGATCATTTCGAAGCGTTGGTTATGGTTCCTTGGGTCGTATTTGATGTCCCGGACAAATATCATGCGATCCTATACCGGCTCCGTACCAAGGTGTCCGACCTGGACCACGGCAGGAGATAACACAGGCACGACTGGCAGAATTCCAGTTTAATTGCCATAAAATGCCAAAAAATGTAACTTGATCATTTCAAAGCGTTAGTTATGGTTCCTTGGGTCATATTTGATATTCCGGAAAAATATCATGTTATCCGGTACCGGCTCCATACCAAGGCATCCTGGACCATGGAAGGCGATAATACAGACACGACTGGCGGAATTCCTGTTTAATCGCTAGAAAATGTAAAAAAAAATGTAACTTGATCATTTCGGAGCATTGGTTATGGTTCTTTGGGTTTTATTTGATGTCCCGGCAAATATCATGCGATCCAGTACCGGCTCCGTACCAAGGCGTCCAGCCTGGACCATGGCAGGCGATAATATGGGCACGACTGTCGGAATTCCAGTTTAATTGCCATAAAATGCCAAAAAATGTAACTTTATCATTTCTAAGAGTTAGTTATGGTTCCTTGTGTCATATTTGATGTCTCGGACCAATATTATGCCATCCGGTATGGGCTCCGTACCAAGGCGTCCAACCTAGACCATGGCAGGCGATAATTAGGCCTCACTGGCGGAATTCTAGTTAATTTCCATAAAATGCCAAAAAAAGTAACTTGATCATTTTGAAGCGTTAGTTATGGTTCCTTGGGTCATATTTGATGTTCCGGACTAATATCATGTGATCCGATACCGGCTCTGTACCAAGGCATCCGGCCGGGACCTTGGAAGGCGATAATACAAACACGACTGGCGGAATACCATTTTAATTGCCATAAAATGCCACAAAATGTAACTTGATCATTTCGAAGCATTGATTATGGTTCTTTGAGTCGTATTTGATGTCTCAGACAAATATCATGCGATCCGGTACCAGATCCGTACCAAGGCGTTCGGCCTGGAACATGGCAGGCGATAATTCAGGCACGATTGGCGGAATTCCAGTTTAATTGCCATAAAATGTCACAAAATGTAACTTCATCATTTTGAAGCATTAGTTATGGATCCTTGGGTCGTATTTGATGTCCCGGACAAATATTATGCGATCCGATACTGGCTCCGAACCAAGGCATCCGGCTGGGACCATGTTAGGCGATAATACAGGCACGACTGGCGGAATTCCAGTTTAATTGCCATAAAATTCAATAAAAATGTAACTTGATCATTTCGAAGCGTGGGTTATGGTTCCTTGGGTCGTATTTGATGTCCCGGACCAATATCATGCGATCCGGTACCAGCTTCGTACCAAGGCGTCCGGCCTGGACCATGGCAGGCGATAATACAAGCACGACTGGCAGAATTCTAGTTTAATTGCGATAAAATGCCAAAAAAATTAAATTGATCATTTCAAAGCGTAAGTTATGGATCCTTGGGTCGTATTTGATGTCCCGGACAAATATTATGCGATTCGATACTGGCTCCGTACCAAGGCATCCGGCTGGGACCATGTTAGGCGATAATACAGGCACGACTGGCGGAATTCCAGTTTAGTTGCCATAAAATTCAAAAAAAATGTAACTTGATCATTTCGAAGCGTTGGTTATGGTTCCTTGGGTCGTATTTGATGTCTCGGACCAATATCATGCGATTCGGTACCAGCTTCGTACCAAGGCGTCCGGCCTGGACCATGGCAGGCGATAATACAAGCACGACTGGCAGAATTCTAGTTTAATTGCGATAAAATGCCAAAAAAATTAAATTGATCATTTCAAAGCGTAAGTATGGTTCCTTGGGTTGTATTTTATGTCCCGGACAAATATCATGCAATCCGGTACCGGCTCCGTACGAAGGCATCCGGCCGGGACCATGGCAGGCGATAATACAGACACGGTTTGCGAAATTCCAGTTTAATTGCCATAAAATGCCAAAAATATTAACTTGATCATTTCGAAGTGTTGGTTATGGTTCTTTGGGTCGTATTTGATGTCCCGAACAAATATAATGCGATTCGGTACCGGCTTCGTACCAAGGCATTCGGCCTGAACCATGGCAGGCGATAATACAGGCACGACTGGCGGAATTCCAGTTTAATTGCAATATAATGCCACAAAATGTAATTTGATCATTTTAAAGAGTTAGTTATGGTTCCTTGGGTCGTGTTTGATGTCACGGACAAATATCATGCGATCCGGTACCGGCTCCGTACCAAGGCATCGGGCTGGGACCATTGCAGGCGATAATACAAACACGATTGGCGGAATTCCAGTTTAATTGCCATAAAATGCCAAAAGATTTAACTTGATTATTTAGAAGCGTTAATTATGGTTCTTTGGGTTGTATTTGATGTGCCGGACAAATATTATGTGATCCGGTACCGGCTCCGTACTACGACATTCGGCCTGGACCATGGCAAGCGATAATACAGGCACGACTGGCGGAATTCCAGTTTAATTGCAATATAATGCCACAAAATGTAACTTGATCATTTTAAAGAGTTAGCTATGGTTCCTTGGGTCGTGTTTGATGTCACGGACAAATATCATGCGATCCGGTACCGGCTCCGTACCAAGGCATCGGGCTGGGACCATGGCAGGCGATAATACAGGCAAGACTGGCAGAATTCAAGTTTAATTGCCATAAAATTCAAAAAAAATGTAACGTGATCATTTCAAAGCGTTGGTTATGATTCCTTGGGTTGTATTTGATGTCCCGGACAAATCTTATGCGATCTGGTACCAGCTCCGTACCAAGGCGTCCGACTTGGACCATGGCAGGCGATATTATAGGCACGACTTGCTGAATTCCAGTTTAATTGCGATAAAATGCCAAAAAATGTAAATTGATAATTTTTAAGCGTTGGTTATGGTTCCTTGGGTCGTATTTGATGTCCCGGACAAATATCATGCGATCCGATACCGTCTCTGTACCAAGGCGTCCGGCCTGGACCATGGCAGGCGATAATACAGGCACGAGTGGCGGAATTCCAGTTTAACTGCCATAAAATACAAAAAAGTGTAACGTGATCATTTCGAAGCGTTGGTTATGGTTCTTTGGGTCGTGTATGATGTCCCGGAAAAATATCATGCGATTCAATATCGACTACGTACCAAGGCGTCCGGCCTGGACCACGGGAGGTGATAATATAGGCACCACTAGTGGAATTCCAGTTTAATTGTCAGAAAATACCAAAAAATGTAATTTGATCATTTCGAAGCGTTAGTTATGGTTCCTTGGGTAGTATTTGATTTCCCGAAAAAATATTATGCGATCCGGTACTGGCTCCGTACCAAGGCGTCTGGCCTGGACCATACCAGGTGATAATACAGAGACGACTGGCGGAATTCCAGTTTAATTGCCATAAAATTCCAAAAAATGTAACTTTATCATTTTGAAGCATTAGTTATGGTTCCTTGGGTCTTATTTAATGTCCCGAACAAATATCATGCGATCCAGTACCGTCTCCGTACAAAGGCATCCGGTCGGGACCATGGGAGGCGATAATACAGGCACGACTGAAGGAATACAGTTTAATTACCATAAAATGCAAAACAATTATAACGTGATCATTTCGAAGTGTTGGTTATGGTTCCTTGGGTCGTATTAGATGTCCCAGAAAAATATCATGTGATCAGGTACCGACTCCGTACGAAGGCGTCCGGCCAGTACCATAGGAGGCGATAATAACGACTGGCGAAATTTCAGTTTAATTGCCATAAAATGCCAAAAATGTAACTTTAAAATTTCGAAGCGTTAGTTATGGTTTCTTGGGTTGTATTTGATGTCCCAGAAAAATATTATGCGATCCGGTACCGGCTCCGTACCAAGGCGTCCGACCTGGACCATGGCAGGCGATAATACAGGCACGACTGGCGGAATTCCAGTTTAATTGCCATAAAATGCCAAAAAATGTAACTTGATCATTTCGAAGCGTTGGTTATGGTTCCTTGGGTCGTATTTGATGTCCTGGAAAAATATCATGTGATCCAGTACCGGCTACATACAAAGGCGTCCGGCCTGGACCATGGCAGGCGATAATACAGGCACGACTAGCGAAATTCGAGTTTAATTGCCATAAAATTCCACAAAATGTAACTTGATCATTTCGAAGCATTGTTTATGGTTCCTTGGGTTGTATTTGATGTCCCGGACAAATATCATGTGATCTGGTACCGTCTCCGTACCAAGGCGTCCTGCCTGGACCATGGCAGGCGATAATACAGGCATGACTGGCGGAATTCCAATTTAATTGCCATAAAATGCCAAAAAATGTAAATTGATCATTTCGAAGCGTTGGTTATGGTTCCTTGGGTCGTATTTGATGTCCTGGCCAAATATCATGAGATCCAGTACTGGTTCCGTACCAAGGCGACCAGACTGGACTATGGCAGGCGATAATACAGGCATGACTGGCGGAATTCCAGTTTAATTGTGATAAAATGCCAAAAAATGTAAATTGATCATTTCGAAGCGTTGGTTATGGTTCTTTGGGTAGTATTTGATGTCCCGGACAAGTATTATGTGATCCGGTACCGGCTACATACGAGGGTGTCCGGCCTGGACCAAGGTAGGAGATAATATAGGCACGACTGGCGGAATTCCAGTTTAATTGCCATAAAATGCCAAAAAATGTAAATTGATCATTTCGAAGCGTTAATTATGGTTCCTTGGGTCGTATTTGATGTCCCAGACAAATGTCGTGCAATCCGGTACCGTATCCGTACCAAGGCGTCCGGCCTGGACCATGGTAGGCGATAATAAAGGCACGACTAGCAGAATTCCTGTTTAATCGCCAGAAAATGCCAAAAAATGTAACTCTATCATTTCGAAGCGTTGGTTATGGTTCTTTGGGTTTTATTTGATGTCCTGTATATTTATCATGAAATCCGGTACCGGCTCCGTACCAAGGCGTCCGGCCAGGACCATGGTAGGCGATAATACAGGCACCACTGGCGGAATTCCAGTTTAATTGCCATAAAATGCCAAAAAATGTAACTTGATCATTTAAGAAGCGTTGGTTATGGTTCTTTGGGTCGTATTTGATGTCCCATAAATATATCATGCGATCCGGTACCGGCTCCATACCAAGGCGTCCGGCCGAGACCATGGCAGGCGGTAATACAGGCAAGACTGGCGGAGTTCCAGTTTAATTGCCATAAAATACAAAAAAAATGTAACGTGATCATTTCGAAGCGTTGGTTATGGTTCCTTGGGTCGTATTTGATGTCTCAGAAAAATATTATGCGATCCAGTACCGGCTCCATACCAAGGCGTCCGGCATGGACCATGGCAGGCGATAATACAAGCACGACTAGCGGAATTTCAGTTTAATAGCAATAAAATGCCAAAAATGTAACTTGATCATTTTGAAGTGTTAATTATGGTTCCTTGGGTTGTATTTGATTTCCCGGACAAATATCATGCAATCCGGTACCGGCTCCGTACCAAGGCGTCCGGCCTGGACCATGGTAGGCGATAATAAAGGTATGACTGGCAGAATTCCTGTTTAATCGCCAGAAAATGCCAAAAAATGTGACTTGATCATTTCAGAAGCGTTAGTTATGGTTATTTGGGTCGTATTTGATGTCCCGTAAATATATCATGCAATCCGGTACCGGCTCCGTACCAAGGCATCCGGCTGGGACCATGGCAGGCGATAATACATGCACGACTGGTGGAATTCCAGTTTAATTGCAATAAAAAGCAAACAAAATGTAACGTGATCATTTCGAAGCGTTGGTTATGGTTCCTTGGGTTGTATTTGATGTCCCGGACAAATATCATGCAATCCGGTACTGGCTCCGTACCAAGGCATCCGGCTGGGACCATGGCAGGTGATAATATAGGCACGACTGACGGAATTCCAGTTTAATTGCAATAAAATGCAAAAAAAATGTAACTTGATCATTTCGAAACTTTGGTTATGGTTCCTTGGGTCGTATTAGATGCCCCGGACAAATATCATGCGATCCGGTACCGGCTCCGTGCCAAGGCGTCCAGCCTGGACCATGGCAGGCGATAATAACGACTAGCGAAATTCCAGTTTAATTTCCATAACATGTCATAAAATGAAACTTTATCATTTCGAAGCGTTAGATATGGTTCCTTGGGTTGTATTTGATGTCTTGAACATATATCATGTGATCCGGTTTCGGCTCCGTACCAAGGCGTCCCGCCTGGACCATGGCAGACGATAATAAAGGCACGATTAGCGGAATTCCTATTTTATTGCCAGAAAATGCCAAAAATGTAAATTGATCATTTCGAAGTATTGGTTATGGTTCCTTAGGTCGTATTTGATTTACTGGACAAATATAATGCAATCCGGTACCGGCTCCGTATAAAGGTGTCCGACCAAGACCATAGGAGGCGATAATAACGACTGGCGAAATTCCAGTTTAATTGCCATAAAATGCGAAAAAATGTAACTTGATCATTTCAAAGCGTTAGTTATGGTTCCTTGGGTTGTATTGATGTCCCGGAAAAATATCATGCTATCCGGTACCGGCTCTGTACCAAAGTGTTCGATCTGGACCATTGTAGGCGGTAAAACATGCACGACTGGCGGAATTCCTGTTTAATTGCTAGAAAATGGAAAAAATGTAACTTGATCATTTCAAAGCATTGGTTATGGTTCCTTGGGTCATATTTGATTTCCCGAACAAATATCATGCGATCCGATAAAGGCTCCGTACCAAGGCGTCCGGCCTGGACCATGGTAGGCGATAATACTAGCCTGACTCGTGGAATTCCAGTTTAATAGCCATAAAATGCAAAAAATGTAACTTGATCATTTTAAAGCGTTGGTTATTGTTCCTTGGGTCGTATTTGATGTCCTGGACAAATATCATGCGATCCAGTACCGACTTCGTATCTTGGCGTCCGGCCTGGACCATGGCAGGCGATAATACAGGCACGGATGGCAGAATTCCAGTTTAATTGCTATAAAATGCCAAAAAATATAACATGATCATTTCGAAGTGTTGGTTTTAGTTCATTGGGTAGTATTTGATATCCCAAACAATATCATGCAATCTGGTACCGGCTCCCTACCAAGGCGTCCGGCTTGGACCATGGCAGGCGATAATACATGCATGACGGGCGGAATTCACATTTAATTGCCATAAAATTCCAAAAAATGTAACTTGATCATTTCGAAGCGTTGGTTATCGTTCCTTGGGTCGTATTTGATGTCCCGGACAAATATCATACGATCCGATACCGACTCTGTACCAAGGCGTTAGGCATGGACCATGGCAGGCGATAATACTGGCAAAACTTGCGGAATTCCAGTTTAATTGCCATAAAATGCCAAAAAATGTAACTTTATCATTTCGAAGCATTGGTGATGGTTCCTTGGGTCGTATTTGCTGTCCCGGACTAATATCATGTGATCCAGTACCGGCTCCATACCAAGGCATCCGGCCTGGACCATGGCAGGCGATAATACAGGCACGACTGGCGGAATTCCAGTTTAATTGCCATAAAATGCCAAAAAATGTAACTTGATCATTTCGAAGCGTTGGTTATAGTTCCTTGAGTCGTATTTGATGTTCCGTACAAATATCATGTGATCCGATATCGGCTTAGTACCAAGGCGTCCGACCTGGACCATGGCAGGCGATAATACAGGCACGACTAGCAGAATTCCAAGTTAATTTCCATAAAATGCCAAATAATATAACTTGATCATTTCAAAGCGTTATTTATGGTTCCTTGGGTCGTATTTGATGTCCCGGACAAATATCATGCGATCCGAAACCGGCTCCGTACCAAGGCGTCCGGCCGGGACCATGGCAGGCGTAAATACAAGCACGATTGGCGGAATTCCAGTTTAATTGCCATAAAATGCCAAAAAACGTAACTTGATCATTTGGAAGCATTGGTTATGGTTCCTTGGGTCGTATTAGATGTCCGGGACGAATATCATGCGATCTGGTACTGGCTCCGTACGAAAGCGTCCTGCCAGGACCATAAGAGGCCATAATAACGACTAGCGAAATTCCAGTTTAATTGCCATAAAATGCCAAAAAATGTAACTTGAACATTTCGAAGCGTTAGTTATGTCTCCTTGGGTAGTATTTTATGTCCCAAAAAAATATCATGCGATCCGGTATCGGCTCCGTACCAAAGTGTCTGACCTGGACCATGGCAGGCGATAAAACATGCATGATTGGCGGAATTCTTGTTTAATTGCCAGAAAATGCCAAAAAATGTAACTTGATCATTTCTAAGGGTTGGTTATGGTTCCTTGGGTCGTTTTTGATTTCCCAGAAAAATATCATGCGATCTGGTCACAGCTCCGTATCAAGGCGTCCGGCCTGGACCATGGCAGGCGATAATACAGGCCTGACTAGCGTAACTGCAATTTAATTGCCATAAAATGCCAAAAATGTAACTTGATCATTTTGAAGCGTTGGTTATTGTTTCTTGGGTCGTATTTGATGTCCTGGACAAATATCATGCGATCTAGTACCGGCTTCGTACCAAGGCCTCCGGCCTGGACTATGGCAGGCGATAATACAGGCACGACTGCGGAATTCCACTTTAATTGCCATAAAATGCCTAAAAAGGTAACTTGATCATGTCGAAGTGTTGGTTATAGTTCCTTGGATAGTATTTGATGCCCCGAACAAATATCATGTGATCTGGTACCGGCTCCGTACAAAGGCTTTCGGCTTGGACCATGGCAGGCGATAATACATGCAGGACTGGCGGAATTCCAATTTAATTGCCATAAAATTCCAAAAAATGTAACTTGATCATTTCGAAACGTTGTTTATGGTTCTTTGGGTATTATTTGATGTCCCGGAAAAATATCATGCAATCCGGTATCGGCTCCGCACCAAGGCTTCAGGCTGGACCAAGGCAGGCGATAATACAGGCACGACTGGCGGAATTCCAGTTTAATTGCAGTAAAATGCAAAAAAATGTAACTTGATCATTTCGAAGCAATTGTTATTGGCTCGTATTTTTTGTCCCGGACTAATATCATGCGATCACATACTGGCTCCGTACCAAGGCTTCCGGCATAGACCATAGCAGGCGATAATACAAGCACGACTGGCGGAATTCCAGTTTAATTGCCATAAAATGCCAAATATTGTAACTTGATCATTTCGAAGTGTTGGTTATGGTTCCTTGAGTCGTATTTGATGTCCTAGAGAAATATCATGCGATCCGGTATCGGCTCCGTACCAAGGCGTCTGGACTGGACCATGGCAGGCGATAATACAGGCACGACTGGCGGAATTCCAGTTTAATTTCCATAAAATGATAAAAATTGTAACTTGATCATTTCGAAGCATTGGTTATGGTTCCTTGGGTTGTATTGGATGTCCCTAAGAAATATCATGCGATCCGGAACCGGCTCCGTACCAAGGCGTTTGGCCTGGACCATTGTAGGCGATAATACAGGCACGACTGGCGGAATTCCAGTTTAATTGCCATAAAATGCCAAAAATGTAAATTGATCATTTCGAAGCGCTGGTTATGGTTCCTTGGATCATATTTTATGTCCTAGAAAAATATCACAAGATCCGGTATCGGCTCTATACCAAGGCATCCGGCCTGGACCATGGCAGGCGATAATACAGGCACGACTTGCGCAATTCCAGTTTAATTGCCATAAAATGCAAAAAATGTAACGTGATCATTTTGAAATGTTGGTTATGGTTCCTTGGGTCGTATTTGATGTCTCAGACAAATATCATGCGATCTGGTAATGGCTCCGTACTAAGGAGTCCGGACTGCACCATGGCAGGCGATAATACAGGCAGGACTTGCGCAATTCCAGTTTAATTGCCATAAAATGCCAAAAAATATAGTGTGATCATTTTGAAATGTTGGTTATGGTTCCTTGGGTCGTATTTGATCTCCCGAATAAATACCATATGATCCGGTACCGACGCCGTACCAAGGCGCCCGGCCTGGACCATGGCTGGCGATAATATAGGCACGACTGGCGGAATTCCAGTTAAATTGCCATAAAATGCTAAAAATTGTAACTTGATCCTTTTGCAGCATTAGTTATGGTTTCTTGGGTTGTATTTGATGTCCCAGAGAAATATCATGCGATCCGGTACCGGCTCCGTACCAAGGCGTCTGGCCTGGAGCATTGTAGGCGATAATACAGGCACGACTGGCGGAATTCCAGTTTAATTGCCATAAAATGCCAAAAAATGTAATTTGATCATTTTGAAGCATTGGTTATGGTTCCTAAGGTCCTATTTGATGTCCCAGACAAATATCATGTGATCCGGTACCGGCTACGTGCCAAGGCGTCTGGCCTGGAACATAGCAGGCGATAATACACGCACGATTAGCAGAATTCCTGTTTAATTTCCATAAAACGCCAAAAAATGTAACTTAATCATTTTGAAACGTTGGTTATGGTTCCTTGGGTCGTATTTGATGTCCCGGACAAATATCATGCGATCCGGTACTGGTTCCGTACCAAAGCGTCCAGCTTGGACCATGGCATGCGATACTTCAGGCACGATTGGCGGAATTCCAATTTAATTTCCATAAAATGCCAAAAAATGTAACTTTATCATTTCAAAGCGTTGGTTATGGTTCCTTGGGTCGTATTTGATGTCTCGGACAAATATCATGCAATCCTGTACCGGCTCCGTACCAAGGCGTCCGACATGGATCATGGCAGGCGATAATACATGCACGATTGACAGAATTCAGGTTTAATTTCCATAAAATGCCAAAAAATTTAACTTGATCAATTCAAAGCGTTGGTTACGGTTCCTTGGGTCGTATTTGATGTCCCGGAAAAATATCATGCGATCCGGTACCGGCCCTATACCAAGGCGTCCGGCCTGGACCTTGTCAGGCGATAATACAGGCACGACTGACGGAATTCTAGTTTAACTGCCATAAAATGCTAAAAAATGTAACTTGATCATTTCGAAGCGTTAGCTATGGTTCCTTGTGTCGTATTTAATCTCCTAGAAAAATATTATACGATCTGGTACCGGCTCCGTACCAAGGCGTTCTTCGTGGACCATGGCAGGGGATAATACAGGCACGACTGGCGGAATTCAAGTTTAATTGCCATAAAATTCCTAAAAATGAAACTTGGTAATTTTGAAGGATTGGTTATGGTTCCTTGGGTCTTATTTGATGTCCCAAACAAATATCATGAGATCCGGTACCGCTTCCGTATCAAGGCATCCGTCCTGGACCATGGCAGGCGATAATACATGCACGACTGGCAGAATTCAAGTTTAATTGCCATAAGATGCCAAAAAATTTAACTTGATAATTTTGAAGAGTTGGTTATGGTTCCTTTGGTCGTATTTGATGTCCTGGCCAAATATCATGAGATCCGGTACCGGTTCCGTACCAAGGCGTCCGAACTGGACCATGGCAGGCGATAATACATGCACGACTAGCGGAATTCCAGTTTAATTGCGATAAAATGCCAAAAAATGTAAATTGATCATTTCGAAGCGTTGGTTATGGTTCCTTGGGTAATTTGATGTCCCGGACAAATATCATGCGATCTGGTACTGGCTACGTATCAAGGCGTCCGGCCTGGACTACGGCAGGCGATAATACATGCACGATTGGCGGAATTCCAGTTTAATTGCCATAAAATGACAAAACATTTAACTTGATAATTTCGAAGAGTTGGTTATGGTTCCTTTGGTTGTATTATATGTCCTGGCCAAATATCATGAGATCCAGTACCGCTTTCGTACCAAGGCGTCCGGACTGGACCATGGCAGGCGATAATACAGGCACGACTGGCGGAATTCCAGTTTAATTGCGATAAAACGCCAAAAAATGTAAATTGATTATTTCGAAGTGTTAGTTATGGTTCCTTGGGTCGTATTTGATGTCCCGGAAAAATATCATGCAATCCGGTACCAGCTCCGTACCAAGGCGTCCGGCCTGGACTATGGCAGGTAATAATACGGGCACGACTGGCTGAATTCCAATTTAACTCCCCTAAAATGCAAAAAAAAAGAAGTAACGTGATCATTTCGAAGCATAGGTTACGGTTCCTTGGGTTGTATTTGATGTCCCGAATAAATATCATGCGATCCGGAACCGGCTCCATACCAAGGCGTCTGGCCTGGACCATTGTAGGCGATTATACAGGCACGACTGGCGGAATTCGAGTTTAATTGCCATAAAATACCAAAAAATGTAACTTGATCATTTTCAAGCGTTGTTTATGGTTCCTTGGGTCGTATTTGATGTCCCGCAAAAATATCATGCGATCCGGTACTGGCTCCGTACCAAGGCATCTGGCCTGGACCATGGTAGGCGATAATACAGGCACCACTGGCGGAATTCCAGTTTAATTACCATAAAATGCCAAGAAATGTAACTTGATCATTTCAAAGCATTAGTTATGGTTCCTTGGGTCGTACTTGATGTCCCGGACGAATATCATGAGATCCGGTACCGGCTCCGTACCAAGGCGTCCGGCCGAGACCATGGCAGGCGATAATACGGGTACGACTGGCGAAGTTCCAGTTTAATTGCCATGAAATGCAAAAAAAAAAAATGTAACGTGATCATTTCAAAGCGTTGGTTATGGTTCCTTGGGTCGTATTTGATGTCCCGGACAAATATCATGCGATCTGGTACCGGCTACGTACTAAGGTGTCCGGCCTGGACCATGGCAGGCGATAATACATGTACGACTGGCGGAATTTCAGTTTAATTGCCATAAATTGATCATTTCAAAGTATTGGATATGGTTCCTTAGGTTATATTGATTTACCGGAAAAATATTATGCGATCCGGCATCGACTCTGTACCAAGGCGTCCGGCCTGGACCATGGCAGGCGATAATACAGGCACGACTGGCGGAATTCCAATTTAATTGCTATAAAATGCCAGAAAATGCAACATGGTCATTTCAAAGTGTTGGTTATAGTTCCTTGGGTAGTATTTGATGTCCCGAACAAATATCATGCGATCCGGATCGGCTCCGTACCAAGACATCAGGCCTGGACCATGGCAGGCGATAATACATGCACGAGTGGTGGAATTCCAGTTTTATTGCCATAAAATTCCAAAAGATGTAACTTGATCATTTCGAAGCATTGTTTATGGTTCTTTGGGTCGTATTTACTGTCCCGGACTAATATCATGCGATCCGGTACAGGCTCCATACCAAGGCTTCCGGCCTCGACCTTGGCAGGCGATAATACAAGCACGACTAGCGGAATTCCAGTTTAATTTCCATAAAATGCCAAAAAATGTAACTTAATCATTTCAAAGCATTGGTTATGGTTCCTTGGGTTGTATTTGATGTCCCGGACAAATATCATGCGATTCGGTACTGGTTCCGTACAAAAGCGTCCAACCTGGACCATGACAAGCGATACTTCAGGCACGATTGGCGGAATTCCAATTTAATTGCCATAAAATTCCAAAAAATGTAAAGTGATCATTTCCAAGCATTGGTTATGGTTCCTTGGGTCATATTTGATGTCCTGGAAAAATATCATGTGATCCGGTACCGAATCCGTATCAAGGCGCCCGGCCTGGACCATGGCAGGCGATAATACAAGCACGACTGGCGGAATTCCATTTTAATTGCCATAAAATGCAAAAAATTGTAACTTGATCATTTCAAAGCATTGGTTATGATTCTTTGGGTCGTATTTGATGTCCCATAGAAATATCATGCGATCCGGTACCGGCTCCGTACCAAGGCATCTGGCCTGGACCATTGTAGGCGATAATACAGGCACAATTGGCGGAATTCTAGTTTAATTGCCATAAAATGCTAAAAAATGTAAATTGATCATTTCGAAGCATTGTTTATGGTTACTTGGGTCGTATTTTATGTGCTAGAAAAATATCACGAGATCCGGTATCGGCTCTATACCAAGGCGTGCGGCCTGGACCATGGCAGGCGATAATACAAGCACGACTTGCGCAAGTCCAGTTTAATTTCCATAAAATTCCAAAAAATGTAACGTGATCATTTTGAAACATTGGTTATGGTTCCTTGGGCCGTATTTGATATCTCGGGCAAATATCATGCGATCTGGTAACGGCTCCGTACTAAGGAGTCCGGCCTGGACCATGGCAGGCGATAATACAGGCACGACTGGCAGAATTCCAGTTTCATTGCCATGAAATGCCAAAAAATGTGACTTGATCATTTTGAAGCATTTTTTATGGTTCCTAAGGTCGTATTTGATGTCCTGGACAAATATCATGTGATCCGGTACCGGCTCCGTACCAAGGCGTCCGGTCTGGAACATGGCATGCGATAATACAGGCACCACTAGCAGAATTCCATTTTAATTTCCATAAAATGCCAAAAAATGTAACTTAATCATTTCAAAGCATTAGTTATGGTTCCTTGGGTCGTATTTGATGTCCCGGACAAATATCATGCGATTCGGTACCGGTTCCGTACAAAAGCGTCCAACCTGGACCATGGCAAGCGATACTTCAGGCACGATTGGCGGAATTCCAATTTAATTGCCATAAAATGCCAAAAAATGTAACTTCATCATTTCAAAGCGTTGGTTATGATTCCTTGGGTCGTATTTGATGTCCCGTACAAATATCATGCGATCTTATACCGCCTCCGTACCAAGGCGTCCGGCATGGATCTGGCAGGCAATAATACAAGCACGATTGGCAGAATTCCAGTTAAATTTCCATAAAATGCCAAAAAAATTAACTGGATCATTTCAAAGCATTGGTTATGGTTCCTTGGGTCGTATTTGATATCTTGGACAAATATCATGAGATCCGGTACCGGCTCCGTACCAGAGCGTCCGGTCTGGACCATGGCAGGCGATACTTCAGGCGCGACTGGCAGAATTCTAGTTTAATTGCCATAAAATGCCAAAAATTCTAATTTGATCATTTCGAAGCGTTGGTTATGGTTACTTGGGTCTTATTTGATGTCTCGGACAAATATCATGCGATCCGGTACCGGCATCGTACCAAGGTGTCCGGCCTGGACCATGGCAGGCGATAATACAGGCACGATCGGCGGAATTATAGTTTCATTGCCATAAAATGCCAAAAATATATCTTGATCATTTCTAAGCGTTGGTTACGGTTCCTTGGGTCGTATTTGATGTCCCGGAAAAATATCATGCAATCCGGTACAGGCTATGTACCAAGGCGTCCGACCTGGACCATGGTAGGCGATAATACAGGCACGACTGGCGGAATTCCAGTTTAATTGCCATAAAATGCTAAAAAATGTAACTTGATCATTTCAAAGCGTTAGTTATGGTTCCTTGTGTCGTATTTAATGTTCTAGACAAATATCATACGATCTGGTACCGGCTCCGTACCAAGGCGTCCTGCCTGGACCATGGGAGGTGATAATACAGGCACGACTGGCGGAATTCAAGTTTAATTGCCATAAAATTCCTAAAAATTTAACTTGGTAATTTTGAAGGGTTTGTTATGCTTCCTTGGGTATTATTTGATGTCCCAGACAAATATCATGAGATCTTGTACCACCTCCGTACCAAGGCATCCGGCCTGGACCATGGCAGGCGATAATACAGGCACGACTGGCAGAATTCCAGTTTAATTGCCATAAAATACCAAAAAATGTCACTTGATCATTTCGAAGCGTTGCTTATGGTTCCTTGGGTCGTATTTGATGTCTGGGAATAATATCATGAGATTCGGTATCGGCTTTGTACCAAGGCGTCCGATCAGGACCATGGTAGGCGATAATACATGCACGACTGGCGGAATTCCATTTTAATTGCCATAAAATACCAAAAAATGTCACTTGATCATTTCGAAGCGTTGCTTATGGTTACTTGGGTCGTATTTGATGTCTGGGAATAATATCATGAGATTCGGTATCGGCTTTGTACCAAGGCGTCCGATCAGGACCATGGTAGGCGATAATACATGCACGACTGGCGGAATTCCAGTTTAATTGCCATAAAATGCCAAAAAATATAACTTAATCATTTCAAAGAGTTGTTTATTGTTCCTTGGGTTGTATTTGATGTCCCGGACAAATATCATGCGATTCGGTACCAGCTCTGTACCAAGGCGTCCAGCCTGGACCAAGGCAGGCGATAATAGAAGCACGATTGACGGAATTCCAGTTTAATTGCCATAAAATGCCAAAAAATGTAACTTGATCATTTATAAGCATTAGTTATGGTTACTTGTGTCATATTTGATGTCCCGGACAAATATCATGCGGTCCGGTACCGGCTCCGTACCAAGGCGTTCGGCCTGGACGATGGCAGGCGATAATACAGGCACGACTGGCGAAATTGCAGTTTAATTGCCATAAAATGCCAAAAAGTGTTACTTGATCATTTTGAAGTGTTGGTTATGGTTCTTTGGGTCGTATTTGATGTCCCGGACAAATATCATGCGATTCTGTTCCGACACCGTACCAAGGCGTCCGGCCTGGACCATGACAGGCGATAATACAGGCATGAGTGGCGGAATTCCAGTTTAATTGCCAAAAAATGTAACATGATCATTTTGAAGAGTTGGTTATGGTTACTTGGGTTGTATTTGATGTCCCGGAGAAATATCATGCAATCCGGTACCGGCTACATACCAAGGCGTCTGGACTGGACCATGACAGGCGATAATGGAGGCACGACTGGCGGAATTCCAGTTTAATTTCCATAAAATGCCAAAAAATGTAATTTGATCATTTCGAAGCGTTAGTTATGGTTCCTTGTGTCATATTCCATGTCTCGGACAAATATCATGCGATTTGGTAACGGCTCCGTACCAAGGCGTCTGGCCTGGACCACAGGAGGCGATAATACAAGCACGACTGGCGGAATTCCAGTTTAATTGCGAGAAAATGCCAAAAAAAGTAACTCGATATTTTCGAAGCGTTGGTTATGGTTCCTTGGGTAGTATTTGATGTCCAAAAAAAATATTATGCGATCTGGTACTGGCTCCGTACCAAGGCGTCCGGCCTGGACCATGGAAGGAGATAATACCTGCACGACTGGCGGGATTCCAATTTAACTGCCATAAAATGCAAAAAATGTAACGTGATCATTTCTATGCATTGGTTATGGTTCTTTGGGTCATATTTGATGTCCCAGACAAATATCATGCAATCCGGTACCTGCTCCGTACCAGGGTGTCCGGCCTGGACTATGGGAGGCGATAATAAAAGCAAGACTGGCGGAATTCCAGTTTAATTGCCTTAAAATTCCAAAAAATGTAACTTGATCATTTCGAAGAGTTAGTTATGGTTTCTTGGGTCATATTTGGTGTCCCGAAAAAAATTCATGTGATCCGGTACCTGCTCCGTACCAAGGTCGGGACCATGGCAGGCGATAATACTGGCACGACTGGCAGAATTCCTGTTTAACAGCCAGAAAATGCAAAAACATGTAACGTGATCATTTTGAGGCATTGGTTATGGTTCTTTGGGTCGTGTTTGATGTCCCGAAGAAATATCATGCGATCCGATACCGACTACGTACCAAGGCATCCGGCCTGGACAACGGGAGGCGATAATACAAGCACGACTGGCGGAATTCCAGTTTAATTGCCAGAAAATGCCAAAAAATGTAGCTTGATCATTTCGAAGCGTTGGTTATGGTTCCTTTGGTAGTATTTGGTGTCCCGAAAAAATATTATGTGATCCGGTACTGGCTCCGTACCAACCGCGTCCGACCTGGGCCATGGCAGGCGATAATACAGGCATGACTGGCGGAATTCCAGTCTAATTGCCATAAAATGCCAAAAAATGTAACTTGATCATTTTAAAGTGTTAGTTATGGTTCCTTGGGTCGTATTTTATGTCCCGAAGAAATATCATGCGATCCGGTACCGGCTCCGTCCCAAGGCATCCGGCCGGGACCATGGCAGGCGATAATACAGGCACGACTGGAGGAATTCCAATTTAATTGCAATAAAATGCAAAACAAATGTAACATGATCATTTCGAAGCGTTGGTTATGGTTCCTTGGGTCGTATTTTATGTCCCGTACAAATATCATGCGATTCGGTACCGGCTACATACCAAGGAAAAAAAGGCGTCTGACCTGGACCACGGCAGGCGATAATACACACACGCAGTTTAATTGCCATAAAATGCCAAAAAATGTCACTTGATCATTTCCAAGCATTGGTTATGGTTCCTTAGGTCGTACTTGATGTCCCGAAAAAATATCATGCGATCCGGTGCCGGCTCCGTACCATGGCGTCCGGCCTGGACCATGTCAAGCGATAATACATGCACGACTGGCGTAATTCCAGTTTACTTGCCTTAAAATGACAAAAATGTAACTTGATCATTTCGAAGCGTTAGTTATGGTTCCTTGGGTCATTTTTGATGTCCCGGAAAATTATCATGTGATGCGGTACCGGCTCTGTACCAAGGCGTCCGGCCGGGACCATGGCAGGCGATAATACAGGCACGATTGGAGGAATTCAAGTTTAATTAACATAAAATGCAAAAAAATGTAACGTGATCATTTCGAAGCGTTGGTTACGCTTCCTTAGGTCGTATTTTATGTCCCGGACAAATATCATGCGATCCGATATCGACTACGTACCAAGGCATACGGCCTGGACCACGAGATGCGATAATACAGGCACCATTGGCGGAATTCCAGTTTAATTGCCAGAAAATGCCAAAAAATGTAACTTGATCATTTCAAAGCATTGGTTATGGTTCCTTGGGTCGTATTAGATGCTCCGGACTAATATATTACGATCCGGTACCGGCTCCGTACCAAGGCGTCCGGCCTGGACCATGGTAGGCAATAATAACGACTAGCGAAATTTCAGTTTAATTGCCATAACATGCCATAAAATGTAACTTGATCATTTCTAAGCGTTAGATATGGTTCTTTGGGTTGTATTTGATGTCCCGGACATATATCATGTGAACCGGTACTGGCTCCGTACCAAGGCGTCCGGCATGGACCATGGCAGACTATAATACAA
Source organism: Nicotiana paniculata (assembly GCA_005239505.1). Classification (NCBI taxonomy): domain Eukaryota; kingdom Viridiplantae; phylum Streptophyta; class Magnoliopsida; order Solanales; family Solanaceae; genus Nicotiana; species Nicotiana paniculata. Next base: position 6,641 of record ML339712.1, on the reverse strand, counting down.
GCACGATTAGCGGAATTCCTGTTTTATTGCCAGAAAATGCCAAAAATGTAAATTGATCATTTTGAAGTATTGGATATGGTTCCTTAGGTCGTATAGATTTACCGGACAAATATTATGCGATCCGGTACCGGATCCGTACCAAGGCGTCCGGCCTGGGCCATGGCAGGCGTCAATACAGGCACGACTGGCAGAATTCCAGTTTAACTGCCATAAAATGCAAAACAAATGTAACGTGATCATTTCAAAGAGTTGGTTATGGTTACTTGGGTCGTGTTTGATGTCCCGGACAAATATCATGCGATCTGATACCGACTACATACCAAGGCGTCCGGCATGGACCACGGTAGGCGATAATACAGGCACGACTGGCGAAATTCCAGTTTAATTGCCATAAAATGCCAAAATATGTAACTTAATCATTTCGAAGCATTGGTTATAGTTCCCTGGATCGTATTTGATGTCCCGTACAAATATCATGTGATCCGGTACTGGCTCAGTACCAAGGCGTCCGACCTGGACCATGGCAGGCGATAATATAGGCACGACTGGCAAAATTCCAGGTTAATTCCCATAAAATGCCAAAAAATGTAACTTGATCATTTCGAAGCATTAGTTATGGTTCCTTGGGTCATATTTCATGTCCCGGATAAATATCATGCGATCCGAAACAGGCTCCGTACCAAGGCGTCCGGCCGGGACTATGGTAGGCGTAAATAGAGGCACGACGAACAAAATTCCAGTTTAATTGCAATAAAATGCCAAAAAATGTAACTTGATCATTTCGAAGCGTTGGTTATGGTTCCTTGGGTCGTATTAGATGTCCCGGACAAATATCATGCGATCCGGTACCAGCTCCGTATGAAGTGTCCGACCAGGACCATAGGAGGCGATAATAACGACTGGCGAAATTCAAGTTTAATCGCCATAAAATGCCAAAAAATGTAACTTGATCATTTCGAAGCGTTAGTTGTGATTCCTTGGGTTGTATTGATGTCCCAAAAAAATATCATGCGATCCGGTACCGGCTCCGTGCCAAGGCGTCCGGCCTGGACCATTATAGGCGATAAAACATGCACGACTGGCGGAATTCCTATTTAATTGCGAAAAAATATTAAAAAATGTAACTTGATCATTACGAAGCATTGGTTATGGTTCCTTGGGTCGTATTTGATTTCCCGGACAAATATCATGCAATCCGGTAACGGCTCCGTACCAAGGCGTGCGGCCTAGACCATGGTAGGCGATAATACAAGCCTGACTGGTGGAATTCCAGTTTAATTTCCATAAAATACCAAAAATTTAACTTGATCATTTTGAAGCATTGGTTATTGTTCCTTGGGTCGTATTTGATGTCCCGAAAAAATATCCTGCGATCCAGTACCGACTTCGTACCAAGGCATCCGGCCTGGACCATGGCAGGCGATAATACAGGCACGACTGGCGGAATTCCAGTTTAATTGCTATAAAATGCAGAAAATGTAAAATGATCATTTGGAAGTGTTGGTTATAGTTCCTTGGGTAGTATTTTATGTCCCGAACAAATATCATGCGATCTGGTACCGGCTCCCTACCAAGGCGTCCAGCTTGGACCATGGCAAGCGATAATACATGCAGGACGGGCGGAATTCACATTTAATTGCCATAAAATGCCAAAAAAAGTAACTTGATCATTTCGAAGAGTTGGTTATCGTTCCTTGGGTTGTATTTGATGTCCCGAACAAATATTATGGTACCGGCTCTGTACCAAGGCATCAGGCCTGGACCATGGCGGGCGATAGTACAGGCACGACTTGCGGAATTCCAGTTTAATTGCCATAAAATGCCAAAAAATATAACTTGATCATTTCGAAGAGTTGGTTATCGTTCCTTGGGTTGTATTTGATGTCCCGAACAAATATTATGGTACCGGCTCTGTACCAAGGCATCAGGCCTGGACCATGGCAGGCGATAATATAGGCACGACTAGCGGAATTCCAGTTTAATTGCCATAAAATGCCAAAATTGTAACTTGATCATTTCAAAGCGTTGGGTATAGTTCCTTGGGTCGTATTTGATGTCCCCGTACAAATATCGTGCAATCCGGTACCGACTCCGTACCAAGGCGTCCGACCTGGACCATGGCAGGCGATAAAACATGCACGACTGGCGGAATTCCTGTTTAATTTCCAGAAAATGCCAAAAAATTAAAATTGATCATTTAGAAGCGTTGGTTATGGTTACTGGGGTAGTATTTGATGTCCCGCAAAAATATCATGCGATCCGGTATCGGCACCATACAAAGGCGTCCGGCTTGGACCATGGCAGGCGATAATAGAGGCACGAATGGGTGAATTCCAGTTTAATTGCCACAAAATGCCAAAAAATTTAACTTGATCATTTCGAAGAGTTGGTTATGGTTCCTTGGGTGGTATTTAATGTCCTGGCTAAATATCTTGTGATTCGGTACCGGCTCCGTACCAAGGCGTCCGACCTGGACTATTGCAGGCGATAAAACAGGCATGACTGGCGGAATTCCAGTTTAAAATCCAAAAAATGCCTAAAAATGTTGGTTATGGTTCCTTGGGTCTTATTTGATGTCCCGGAAAAATATCATGCGATACGTTATCGGCTCCGTACCAAGGCATCAGGCCTGGACCATGGACGGCGATAATACATGCACGACTGGCGGAATTCCAGTTTAATTGCCATAAAATGCCAAAAAATGTAACTTGATCATTTCGAAGCATTGATTATGGTTCTTTGGGTCGTATTTGTTGTCCCGGACTAATATCATGCGATCCAGTACCGACTCCGTACCAAGGCGTCCGACCTAGACCATGGCAGGCGATAATACAGGCACGACTGGCGGAATTCCAGTTTAATTGCTATAAAATGCCAAAAAATGTAAGATGATCATTTCGAAGTGTTGGTTATAGTTCCTTGGGTAGTATTTGGTGTCCCAAAAAAATATCATGCGATCTGGTACCGGCTCCCTTCCAAGGCGTCCGGCTTGGACCATGGCAGGCGATAATACATGCAAGACGGGCAGAATTCACATTTAATTTCCATAAAATGCCAAAAAATGGAACTTGATCATTTCGAAGCGTTGGTTATCGTTCCTTGGGTCGTATTTGATGTCCCGGACAAATATCATGTGATCCGGTACCGGCTCTGTACGTGGGCGTCAGGCCTGGACCATGGCAGGCGATAATACAGGCACAACTTGCGGAATTCCACATTAATTGCCATAAAATGCCAAATAATGTAACTTGATCATTTCGAAACGTTGGTTATGGTTCCTTGGTTCGTATTTGATGTTCCAGAAAAATATCATGCAATCTTGTACCGGCTTTGTATCAAGGCGTCCAGCCTGAACCATGGCAGGCGATAATACAGGCACGCATGGCGGAATTCCAGTTTAATTGCCATAAAATGCCAAAAAATGTAACTTGATCATTTCGAAGTATTGGTTATAGTTCCTCGGGTCGTATTTGATGTCCCGAAAAAATATCATGCAATCCGGTACCGAATTCGTACTAAGGCGTCCGGCCTGGACCATGGCAGGCGATAATACAGGCACGACTGGCGGGATTCCAGTTTAATTGCTATAAAATGCCAAAAAATGTAACATGATCATTTCGAAGTGTTGGTTATTGTTCTTTGGGTAGTATTTGATGTCCCGAAACAATATCATGTGATCTGGTATCGGCTCCCTACCAAGGCGTCCGACTTGGACTATGGCAGGCGATTATACATGCAAGACTGGCGGAAGTCACATTTAATTGCCATAAAATGCCAAAAAATGTAACTTGATCATTTGAAGCGTTGGTTATTGTTCCTTGGGTCGTATTTGATGTCCCCGACAAATATCATGTGATCCGGTACCGGCTCAGTACCAAGGCGTCAGGCCTGGACCATGGCAGGCGATAATACAGGCACGACTTGTGGAATTCCAGTTTAATTGCCATAATATGCCAAAAAATGTAGCTTGATCATTTCGAAGCATTGGTGCTGGTTCCTGGGATCGTATTTTCTGTCCCGGACTAATATCATGCAATCCGGTACCGGCTCCGTACCAAGGCGTCCGGCCTGGACCATGGCAGGCGATAATAGAGGCACGACTGGCGGAATTCCAGTTTAATTGCCATAAAATGCAAAAAAAAATGTAACGTGATCATTTCGAAGCGTTGGTTATGGTTCGTTGGGTGGTATTTGATTTCCCAGACAAATATCATGTGATCCGGTACTGGCCCCCTTCCAAGGCGTCCGGCTTGGACCATGGCAGGCGATAATACATGCAAGACGGGCGAAATTCACATTTAATTGCCATAAAATTCCAAAAATGTAACTTGATCATTTTAAAGCGTTGGTTATCGTTCCTTGGGTCGTATTTGATGTCCCGGACAAATATCATGCGATCCGGTACCAGCTCCGTACCAAGGCGTCCGGCCTAGACCATGGCTGGAGATAATACAGGCACGACTGGCGGAATTCCAGGTTATTTGCCATAAAATGCCGAAAAATATAACTTGATCATTTCGAAACGTTGGTTATGGTTCCTTGGGTCGTATTTGATGTCTCGAAAAATTATCATGCGATCCAAAACTGGCTCCGTACCAAGGCGTCCGGCTGGGACCATGGCAGGCGTAAATACATGCACGACTGGCGGAATTCCAGTTTAATTGCCATAAAATGCCAAAAAATGTAACTTGATCATTTTGAAGCATTGGTTATGGTTCCTTCAGTCGTATTAGATCTCCCAGAAAAATATCATGCGATCCAGTACCGGCTCCGTACGAAGGCGTCCGGCCAGGACCATAGGAGGCGATAATAACGACTCGCGGAATTCCAGTTTAATTGCCATAAAATGCAAAAAATTTTAATTTGATCATTTCGAAGCGTTGGTTATGGTTCTTTGTGTCGTATTTGATGTCCCGGACAAATATCATGCAATCCGGTAGCGGCTCCATACCAGGGTGTCCGGCCTGGACTATGGGAGGCGATAATACATGCACGACTGGCGGAATTCTAGTTTAATTGCCTTAAAATTCCAAAATATGTAACTTGATAATTTCGAAGCGTTAGTTATGGTTTCTTAGGTCATATTTGATGTCCCGGACAAATAGCATGTGATCCGGTACCGGCTCCGTACCAAGGCGTCCGGTCGGGACCATGGTAGGCGATAATAAAGGCAAGACTGGCAGAATTCCTGTTTAACAGCCAGAAAATGCAAAAAAATGTAACGTGATCATTTCGAAGCATTGGTTATGGTTCTTTTGGGTTGTGTTTGATGCCCCGAACAAATATCATGCGATCCGATACCGACTACGTACCAAGGCGTCCGGCCTGGACCACAGGAGGCCATAATACAAGCGCGACTGGCGCAATTCCAGTTTAATTGCCAGAAAATGCCAAAAAATGTAAATTGATTATTTTGAAGCGTTAGTTATGGTTCCTTGGGTCGTATTTTATGTCCCGAAGAAATATCATGCGATCCGGTACCGGCTCCGTACCAAGGCATCCGGCTGGGACCATGGGAGGCGATAATACGGGCACGACTGGAGGAATTCCAGTTTAATTGCCATAAAATGCAAAAAATTGTAACATGATCATTTCGAAGCGTTGGTTATGGTTCCTTGGGTCGTATTTTATGTCCCTTAAAAATATCATGCTATCCGGTACCGGCTACATACCAAGATGAAAAAGGCGTCCGACCTGGATCACGGCAGGCGATAATACACGCACGACTGGCGGAATTCCAGTTTAATTGCCATAAAATGCCAAAAAATGTAACTTGATCATTTCGAAGCGTTGGTTATGGTTCCTTAGGCCGTACTTGATGTACCGGAAAAATATCATGTGATTCGGTGCCGGCTCCGTACCATGGCGTCCGGCCAGGACCATGTCAAGCGATAATACAGGCACGACTGGCGTAATTCCAGTTTACTTGCCTTAAAATGACAAAAAATGTAACTTGATCATTTCGAAGCGTTAGTTATGGTTCCTTGGGTCGTTTTTGATGTCCCGGAAAAATATCATGCGATGCGGTACCGGCTCTGTACCAAGGCGTCCGACCGGGACCATGGTAGGCGATAATACATGCATGATTGGAGGAATTCCAGTTTAATTACCATAAAATGAAAAAAAATGTAACGTGATCATTTCAAAGCGTTGGTTACGGTTCCTTAGGTCGTATTTTATGTCCCGGACAAATATCATGCGATCTGATACCGACTACGTACCAAGGCATACGGCCTAGACCACGAGAGGCGATAATACAGGCACCACTGGCGGAATTCCAGTTTAATTGCCATAAAATGCCAAAAAATGTAACTTGATCATTTCGAAGCATTAGTTATGGTTCCTTGGGTCGTATTTCAAGTCCCGGACAAATATCATGCAATCCGAAACCTGCTCCGTACCAAGACGTCCGGCCGGGACTATGGCAGGCGTAAATAGAGGCACGACGGACGGAATTCCAGTTTAATTGCCATAAAATGCCAAAAAATGTAACTTGATCATTTCGAAGCATTGGTTATGGTTCCTTGGGTCGTATTAGATGTCCTGGACAAATATCATGTGATCCGGTATCAGCTCCATATGAAGTGTCCGACCAGGACCATAGGAGGCGATAATAACGACTGGCGAAATTCCAGTTTAAT
>MDKI01115291.1:0-33833 GCA_005239505.1 Nicotiana paniculata | reverse complement strand
ATATATATATATATATATATATATATATATATATACATATACATATATATATATATATATATAAAATAAATTTAAATAGCTACTTTTATAGCCGGTTTGGTTCGGTTTTTTTTGGTTGTTTTTTGATTGAAACCAAAACCAAACTAAATTTGATCAGTTTTTAAAATTCAAAACCAAAACCAAACCAAACCTAAAATGTATCGGTTTTTTTGGTCGGTTTGGTTCGATTTTTCGGGTTTTTGTGAACGCCCCTACTAGAAATCATGCCTATAGGTTTTAATCTCTTATACCCGCAATCAGTAGGCAACTATGTAGGCTTTAGAAATTGTAGTCTTTTGCACATGAAACTGCCCGCTTATAAAATCCAGAAGCACATAGAGATCTTGCCCATAGGGTTCTGCAACCTTAACTTATTAAAATATGCAACTGTCAATGTTAGTTTGCGTGCATTTGTTGTCTAAGTGTTGAGGCCAACTTGAGACCTTATGTGCCTATACGTGAAAGTCCAAATTGTTTTGTATGTCGTCTAGTTTTCTCACTTTTTGAGCAACCTAAGTCTAGAACCACCCGAGATAGAGGTCCAAATGCCTCCTGGACCATAGGCATGGGACGGGTAGTGCACGCATAGGGTACGATTTAGACTCAATTAGTGCGCTTTAGGTAAACAACTTAAAGATAGTAATCGGGTAGCAGAAGATGATAGTCTGTGCCCGCTGAATATTATGAGTAACACCCCACTTCGAGGGAGTTACAAAGTATTATTTATGTTGCACAGGGTGATCCTTTAGGCTAAAAAACTTAGGACCCCCCCCCCCCACCTTGGTTTTAAATTCAATCATTCTATTTTTTTTGCCCAATTTTGTCTTTTCTCTTTTCTTAGACTAATTTATATAATTCGAGTTCGGCCGGGACCCACTGTTGTGGACCTCGAGAAGTGCCTAACACCTTCTCCTCAACGTAATTTGAGCCCTTACCCGATCTTTGGTGATGCAACTAGTTAATCAAGAGTTATATGCAAATAGGTGCCCTAACGCACCTTTATCCGTTAGGTGGCGACTCTCTCTTTTAACACTCTTCCTTAAAAGATTTGTCACGTGTCGAAACCCAATTTCGCGAGAAAAAGGGGTGCGACAGCATGGCGACTCTGCTGGGGATATTTTTAGGCTCTTACCATTGTGAACTTGGTCTATATGAATTATTCTTCTATGATAAGCGTGCTTTATTATTTTGCTGTCACATGAATATCCCGCTCCCATTTTCCCTTTTTATTTCTACATGCACACCCTTTTCCCTATTTCCCCTTTATATGAACTCATATATAACTCTTTGCTTAATTTGGTTACGATGTGCATTTCCCCTTATTTCCTAATCATGTTCACTTGCTCCAAACTTTTTAAATTTGTTATATCATGTCTCTCCTAATCCTCACCCTTTATCTACTTTATTACAATTCTTTCACATCACGTGAACTAACTTCTTCCCTGTTTTTCTTTTTTTTATGTCTTTACGTTTACTTTAATACTGCAGTTACTGCTTTCATCATGCAAAATACTTGACAACATGTTGTTTTATCTTTGCATAAAGCATGATCCACATCATATTCTACTCGTGCACACTTAATACCATAGCGGCACTTGATGAGTGTCCGCGCTCTTCCTGCATCACCCTTTTAAATTTGGAAAGGCGTATTTGTGGTAAAACTAGTCGATCAACGGTGCAATCAACAGTTCCGTGCCTTTCCCTGTCAAGGTGTCCACTTGAGGGTACCTTCTACACTCTTGTAGAAACCCCCACTTTGATATTAACTGTGCATACATCATTTTGATCGCAGACCGCCAGACAATACACCCTTACTGTCAAACCCATCGATCAGCTGTATGAAAGATTGAAAGTTGCTGGTTATGTCACTCATATTCCCACTATTGCCATGGAAAATTCCTCACAATGGGTCAATCCAAATAAGACATGTGCCTACCACTCCGACATGAAGGGTGATATGATTTATGAATGCCGCACTCTGAAAGACAAGATCCAGGCGTTAATTGATACCAAGGTTATACAAGCGAAAGAGGATTCACCTAACATCCGCAACAATCCCCTCCCAGATCACAGGGGCGAGGGGGTAAATGTGATAAAAACTGATGAAGAATGGGACCTGGAAGGGTCAACTGTACTCATTCAAGAAGGGGATGATCCTAAGAAACCTGCATTCACTCTCACTCCTATTGTGGTGCATATACAGCCATCGGTCTAAGTTAAAGTAGCCGTACCAACTCCATTCGAAGTTGAAGTAACAACACCTGCAGCTGCGCCTGCTCCATTTGAAGTAGAAGTGACCACAACCTTTACTATGACGGTGGCACCCGCACCATCCTTTAATTCCAATGCCGTACCCTGGGACTACTCTGCTGAAGCAAGAAGGAAGGGAAAAGGAAAAATGGAAGAAACTGTTGCAGCACAAGGGATGACCAGAACTGGTAGAGTTTACACACCTGAGCACTTGGAGGGAACAAGTAAAGAAGACGCTTCCAAAGAGCCTATCATTGAAATCGGACCGAATGATATTTGGAGAAAAGTGAAAGCGAGAGAATACTCTGTAGTGGACCATCTTAACAAAACCCCTGCTCATATACATATTCTATCATTACTACAGAATTCTTAAGCACATAGGAACGCATTGATGAAGGTATTGAACGAGGCTTACGTACCCAACAACATTACCAGTGGAGAAATGGCTAACATGGTAGGACAAGTATTAGAAAGCCGTAAGATCACCTTCCATGAAGACGAATTTCCACCGGAAGGATTGAGCCACAATAGAGCACTGCATATCACGGTACAGTATGAAGACAAATTCATTGCCAGGGTTTTGATAGATGGAGGTTCAAGTCTCCACATCTGTCCATTGACGACTTTGAAGATATTGGGTAAAGGTTCACATGAGATACGAGCAGGATATGAACGTAAAAGCGTTCGATGGATCTCAAAGGGCCACGATCGGAGAAACCAACCTTTGCTTACAAATGGGCCCAACTTGATTTTTTATCGAATTCCATGTACTCGACAGATCCGCCTCATATAATTTACTATTGGGATGACCTTGGATGCACGCCGCTGAGGTTGTAGTATCTACTCTGCATCAGGATGTGAAGTTCGAATGTAACCATCTGGAGGTTATCATTCATAGGGACGGGAGTAACCCCATTTACACCAATTAGACTGTTCCAGTTGTGGAAAATAGAAGGATGTTGGGTGGGGAGACGTACCATTGCATTGAGCGTGTTTATGCAATTGAGAAGGAAAACTGGTGGAGTAGCAAAATAGAGAGCATATTGGCATGGGCAGGATATGAACCTGGTAAAGGGCTCTGAAAGAATCTCCAGGGTATTTCCAAACAAATACAGTTAAAGCGTCACGATATGACCTTTGGACTCAGATATCAGTATACCTGGCACGAATATCAAAATTGGTCGCCACCATGGCGCGGTCCTTATTATCCTCTCGAGAAACCGATACCATATTTGAGTCAATCCTTCCACCAGGCCGATATGATGTGGGGATCTTAAGAAGATGAAATTCTAGATGGTTTAAGGAATCTGTTCTTGGAAGATGAAGATATGGACTGCATCGTAATAGTTGAGGAGGAGGAGGAGGAGGAGGAGGAAGGCCTCGTTATACAAATATGGGGAAGGGAGCTGTCCTCAAGAACTGGAAAGCCACACCATCAAGGGCCCCCCGAGTCCCGGGTAGCCTGGCTACCAGTGTCATTTACTTTTGAAAATAATCCTTTTGAGCATTTAAAAACATTTTCAGTATTTTGTTCTGGAAAAATTGTTTGAATCATTAAAATCGTTTTTTGTTTGACATTTATCAATGGCTTAATGTTTTATTATTTATTACTATTCTCTATATCTTTTCCCTACAGCATTACAATTTCTTATATTGATTAACCAATGACTGTGACATGTAATGAGACAATGCAACATAAGGATAGTGACTCGGAAGAGATAGAAGAAGAAGATGTAATATCTGAGGAAATTGTTAGAGAAGTTGAGAATTTTGAGAATAAGCCTAAGTCCAACCTGTACGAAATTGAGATAGTCAACTTGAGAGACTCTGAAACACTCAAAGAAACCCACATAAGCATTCACCTGTCGCCATCAGAAAAAGAAGAGTATACTCGTTTCCTGAAAGAATATCAAGACATTTTCGCATGGTCGTATCGTGATATGACTGGTTCTCAGAGTGGTTGAATATCTGACTTGGTTGGACAACATTGTGACGGTTCCGAAGAAGGATGGGAAAGTCAGGGTGTGTCTCGACTATTTGGACCTAAACAGAGCAAGTCCCAAAGATGATTTCCCATTACCCAACATATACATACTGATCGACAACTGTGCCAAGCATGAACTCCAGTCTTTTGTGGATTGCTTCTCGAGATATCATTAAATCTGGATGGATGAAGAATATGCCGAAAAAAGCTTTAATTACACCATGAGGAGTATACTGCTACAAAATAATGCCATTTTTTCTGAAGAATGTTGGGGCCACTTATATGAGGGCCATGAAAACTGTTTTCCACGACATGATACACAAAGAGATAGAAGTAAACGTGGATGATGTCATCATCAAATCCAAGAAGGGTACATATCATATAGCGTATTTGAGAAAGTTCTTTGATCGGCTTCGGAGGTATAATCTGAAACCAAATCCCACAAAATGTGCCTTTAGAGTCCCTGCCGAGAAGTTGTTAGGATTCATCGTCAGTCGCGGAGGAATTAAGCTAGATCCATCAAAGGTCAAGGCTATCCAATATTTTCCATCTCCAAAGAACAAGAAGGACGTAATGAGTTTCTTGGGGCGTCTCAATTACATCAGTCGCTTCATAGCACAATCAATTGTAATATGTGAGTCAGTTTTCAAAATTCTAAAGAATGATGCCGCAACAAGTTGGACTGAAGACTGCCAAAATCTTTTGACAAAATAAAAGAATACTTGTCCACACCACCAGTCCTAGTCTCGCCAGAGCCTGGTAGACCACTACTACTCTACCTCTCCGTATTAGATGGGGCTTTCGGTTGTGTCTTGGGACAGCACGACGAGACGGGAAGGAAAGAACATGCCATATATTATTTGAATAAGAATTTCACACCTTACGAAGCACGGAATTCTCTGCTAGAATGCACTTGCTATGCTTTGACATGGATAGCCCAGAAACTGAGGCATTACTTTTGTGCCTATACCACATATCTCATATCATGGATGGAACCCCTGAAGTACATCTTCCAGAAGCCCACGACTACAAGGAAGTTAGAAAATTGGCAAATATGTTTGAGCGAATTTGACATCGTTTATGTGACTTAGAAGGCGGTTTAGGGTCAGGCCTAGACAATTCACACCAGGGTAGCTGGTGCTAAGTAGATCTTTCCACATCAAGATGAAGCCAAAGGGAAGTTTTCACCCAATTGGAAAGGGACCTACATGGTTTACAGAGTACTAAAAGGAGGGGCACTCATACTTGCAGAAATGGATGGAGAAATTTGGCCAAAACCTATCAACTTAGATGCAGTCAAGAGATACTATGATTAGATTGTATACATTTATTCATCTGATGTAACTAAATTACGCTTGACCTGATTCATGTCTAAGAGGGGATACGTAGGAAGCTCTATGGGTTCGGTCACAATTCAATAAAATTTCCATTTCTCCCACAATCAGAAACTGGGGCAGAATTTTGAGGACGAACCTCAAAATTCCGGAGCAAGTCCAGACCACATCATCATATGTGGAACAGTCAGAGAATCGTCTAAATAACTGGGGCAGAATTTTGAGGAGGACCCTCAAAATTCTATTGCAAGGAAGTCGCAATGTCTCTAATAGTATCACAGTATTGGTTCATCTAATTTATTTGATATTGCATATTACTGTGTTTTAAATAACTATGCAAACATTTTTTCGAAAATTTTATTTTATGCAATAGCCTGATGCTACCCACAGTAACTCGAGCAAGATTTCAATGCGGAGAAAAGCAAAGCAAAGCAAGAAGGTGGAGGCACAAACCAACCTTCCCCGTGAAACTCACGATTTTCCTTTGGATGCAGGAACAAAGAATCACCACAAATACGTGCATACCTCAGAATCACTGTCTTCGTAATGAAAAAGCTGCCAAACGCAAACATATCTCCAACTAAGAAATACTCTGCTACTACTTATTATTTTTCCATTACATGAGACTAAGCCCTGTCTCCAACTTTGCATGAGGCTAAGCCATGCCTCCTCAATTGCATAAGGCTAAGCTCTTCCTTCCCCTTGCATGAGACTAAGCATTGTCTCCAACTTTGCATGAGGCTAAGCCATGCCTCCTTAATTGCATAAGGCTAAGCTCTGCCTTCCCCTTGCATGAGACTAAGCATTGTCTCCATTCTTTTCATAAAGCTAAGGATTTCCTTCCCTTGCATCAGACTAAGCCTTGTCTCCATCTTTCATGAGGCTAAGCCCTGCCTCCTCAATTGCATAAGGCTAAACACTTCATTCCCTAGCACGAGACTAAGCATTGTCTCCATTCTTTGCATGAGGCTAAGCCCTGCCTCCTTAATTGCATAAGGCTAAGCTATGCCTTCCCCTTGCATGAGACTAAGCATTGTCTCCATTCTTTGCATAAGGCTAAGCATTGCCTTCCCTTGCATGAGAATAAGCCATGTCTCCTCTCCATCTTGCACGAGGCTAAGCCATGCCTCCTTAATTGCATAAGACTAAGCTCTGCCTTCCCCTTGCATGAGACTAAGAATTGTCTCCATCTTGCATAGGCTAAGCTTTGCCTCCTCCATTTCATAAGGCTAAGCTCTACCCTTCCTTTGCATGAGACTAAGCACTGTCTCCATCTTTGCATGAGGCTAAGCCCTGCCTCCTCAATTGCATAAGGCTAAGCTCTGCCTTCCCTTTGCATGAGACTAAGAAGTCTCCACCTTGCATGAGGCTAAGCCTTTCCTCCTTAATTGCATAAAGGTTGAGCTCTGCCTTCCCCTATTCATGAGGCTAAGCCCTACCTCCTCAATTACATAAGGCTAAGCTATGCCTTCCCCTTGCATGAGATTAAGCGGTCTCTACCTTGCATGAGGCTAAGACCTGCCTCCTTAATTGTATAAAGGCTGAGCTCTGGCTTCCCCTCTGCATGATTCTAAGCCCTACCTCCTCAATTGCATAAGTCTAAGCATTGCCTTCCCTTGCATGAGAATAATCATTGTCTCTCCTTGCATAACCACAAATGTTATGCGATTTCAAACCTTGCACTATTCTCTACCTCGGGTTAAGCTCTGCCCTGATCTTACACGAGACTAAAATTGGGTATTTAAAATATGGCCCTAATTTCATAACTAATGTCGAAACAAAACTACCAACCTCAGCCCAATTACCCAAGCCCAAAACAAATTCCCTTATAACCCAACCGGTAACCCATTTACACGACCCGCCGAACTCCTTCCAATCATCTTGACCGTTGATCTCAAGAGATCAACGGTCCCTAACAAACTAACCCCTTTTAATTACCCCCTTTCACCCAAAATTCTAACTCATTTTCCCCTTCACCCACCGCCCTTGAACTCTCTCAAACTCCCCTTCTCTCTCTGTCAAACCCTAGCTACCGTAACCCCTAATCCTCTCTGATTCCCGCTCAAACATGGAATCAATCCATGATCTACTTACCTATTTTGTAATATTCCATCATTATACGCATGTTTTTTGCATCACTTAGTTCTTGCCCTATTTATGGCAAGAACTATCTCTCACGAACAGGATGATTCACTTTGGTTCTATGAAGATCTGGACGATCTTCCATATCTATACATGTTATACTGAACGGTCCTTGTATTTTTGGTCTGATTCAAGACATCAGTCTCAACTAGGATTTGAGATTTTTCCTTATTCTTTACTTATTTCTGATTGATACTCTTCGCTCTCTTGTGTTTGAGTGATATTTTCCTTATTTCTGTTTAATCCATCGTGTTCCCCTTATTTTTACTTTATTTCGCCCTAAATCTGACTCTAATTGATCTTTGTATGATATTTTCCTTATTCTCTGTTGTATCCCCTTATTTTAAGTGTTACTTGCATGATTATGTACTTTCATTCTCTGTTGATTTATTGAACTCCCTTGTTTTATGTAGTATTTGCCCTAAAAATAGATTCTAATTGATAATGTGTTTAATATTTACCGTGTTTCCTATTTTATGTATGGAATATGCTACTATATAAACCCCTCTCATAAAACCCCTCAGAAGGGGATTGGAACCTCTGAATCCTTACGTTGTTTTCACTACTCCGTTCTCTTACTCACTCACGGGCACACTCAAACGCTCTCTAAATTATTAAACAACCTCTTACAGTGAAAACACTGCTCGGAGCCAATTCTCGAGGCTCTTGTGAACTCTGAAGCATCGGGTATTTCGATTTTTTGCTACTACACTTTGCACTCTTTTAATTCTACTGATGGTTAGTGTTGTAAACCTTCATAATGTTTAATTTCCTTCCTTCTTTCTACACATGTATCTGAACTTTGGTTCAATTGTGATGGTGTTCATCTTTGATATCATTCTGTGTTAATTGATGCCTGAGAATAATCTACTGCTCATGTCATGCTTCATCATAATTTGCACCCTGTGATCTTTTATCTCCTAGGATTAGTTCTATACCCATGTAGCATCTTAACATGTTAATTTGGACTTCAGTATGTGGTAGTATGTTGTTTTGCATGTTATGCTTAGATAATGCCCTAGCTCTATGAGAACCCCTTTACTTGAATGAACTTTCAATGAATCCTGTGTATATTGGAGTGTTATGAAACCTGTTCAAAATTGTTTCATGCTGTCCTGGATTTCCAACTCTATTTTCTAAGACTCTTGTGATAACATGTTCCCTAGTATGTCTTAGTCTATTTCTTGTTCTCTCCTTTCTGCGGTTATCAACATGTGTATCCCTATATTGTGTTCAAGTGTTGATTAATGTGGCATTAGGTTAGACTAAGTTTGATTTATACCCTCAGATGTCCACTAGTGCAACCTATGTATGCTTGCTAACCTGTATCTTCTCCTAGTTCCTATGATGTTTGTTTATGTGATACTTTGCTATGTGCACCTTGCTGAACCTACTAGCTTGCTTGACTATTTGTGATGTATGTTCAGTTCAGTGATCTCTATCTACCCTCCTTACTTGTTACTTTGACATTATAAATTCCTGTTCTTATCCGGCTGAAATCCAAGGCTATCTAAGCTCTGTTGTTGGCCTCCCTAGTGTGAGCACTGCTCGGGGTCCAATTGAGGCCCTTGTGAACTCTGGGAAACTAGGGCTAGGCTCTAGTTATTCTTCAACTTCAAAAGAATAGTCCTTAATACCCTACCTCTCTATCATGTATTATGTTGATTCCAAGTGATGCAATATTTGGTGATGTGGCTCAATAAAGGGGTCTGAATGTGATGACCCAAAGGGTCATCTTATGAATTAATACTACATTCAGGGCTCGTTATCCTTAAAAATATTATTTTTATTCACCTCAATTTGCGTGCGAAGTCCAGGCATGAATTCAGAACGCCTTTATGTGAAAATATATGAAATAATAATTTTTGAGAGTTAAAAATTGATTTTTAGTTGGCTTTGGTCAACTTTTGAGTAAACGGACTCGGACATGTATTCTGACGGTCCCGGGAGGTCCGTAGTAAAATATAGGACTTGGGCGTATGCGCAGAATCAAATGCCAAGGTTCCTAGCTCGAGAAATGATTTTTTGATGAAAATTGTTAGACTGTAATTTAAAAGAATTAAAAAAATTGATTAATGTTTGAACTCATTGGTATCGGGCCCGTAATTTTGGTTCCGAAGCCCGGTACAGGTTTATTCTAATATTTAAGTCATATATGTGAAATTTGGAGGAAATCGGAGTTGATTTGACGTAATTCGGACCTCCGTTGAGAAAATAGGAACTTAAATTAGTCTTGAGAGATTCATGAGTTTTGATGTTAAATCCGTAGTTTTATGTGTCATTTTTGTGATTTGATCGCACGAGCAAGTCCGTATGATATTTTTAGACTTGCGTGCATGTTTGGTTTGGAACCCCGAGGGCTCGGGTGAGTTTCGGATAGGCCACAGAGTGTTTAGGACTTAGGAAAAACTTTGCTGGTGTGAGCTACCTATTACAGGCCTCTGATCTCGCATGCGAGATCAGGCTTTGCAAAGGCGAGCATAGCAGGCCTGGCATTTGCGAGACTTTATTCTCAATTTCAAAGAGGGCCTGGGAAGGCTATGTTCACAAATGCGAACATGCAACCGCAATTGCGATGGTACCTTCGCATATGCGAGCTTCGCAATTGCGAAGCACAGGTCGCAAATGCGACATCCGCAGCTGGGTAATAGGGATTTAGACGGGATTTTTCATTCATTCTTCAACTTTTCGAACCCTAAACCTCAAGAGGCAATTTTTCAAAGACCAAAACTTCTCCAACTCATAGGTAAGTGATTCCTAACTAATTTATTTCAATCTCTTACACCTTTTAACAATATTTCAACCTAGAACCTAGAATTTTCATGGTAGAATTAGGGTGGTTTCGGTAGAATTAAAGATTTTTGCACAATTGGAATTTAGACCTCGAATTGAGGTCGAATTTCTAAACTAACTACCTATTCGGGCTGGGGGGTGAACGGGTAAACATATTTTGGTCCGAATGTCGAGTTTTCCTCCTTAAAAATTAATCTTGAAGGAAAATTGTCCTGTTATGTTGCTGCGAAACTTAAACCCTTGTGAAGGTTTATGCAATGATACATGACTAATATGCTATGATTTTAAGAGCCGTGTTATAAGTGCTAAAATTGCAAGCGGTGATTTTAAGGATACACATGTATTTATTCCCAGAATATTGTTGTTATCTTCATATGATAAGAAGTTACCTATCCCATTTAAAAGAACACAATTTCCAATACGTCTGTGTTTTGCAACGACAATAAATAAAACACAAGGACAAATGTTAGATTATGTTGGTAATTATTTACGCGAGCCAGTGTTTTCTCATGGCCAGCTATATGTTGCTTTATCGAGAGCAAAGAGTTCAAATTGTATAAAAATATTAATCCGACCACCTACCGTAGATAATGATGATGACCAATCTACATATAACATAGTATATGATGAAATCATTCAAAAAACCCTTCTATTACTTTGCAGCTTTCTTGTTCATATTTTTTGTGTGACCATACATTATTTATTTCGATGATATTCCTGGGGCTTGAAGCCATTTATCTGAAACTTCATATGCACTAAATAAGAGTTGGTTTATGTATCTGCAAATCCTTGCTAAATTTTTACTCTTTTAATATAGTTTTATGATGGTCAATATACAAATCAAAATGTTTACATTGTGAAACTTCTCGAGCAACAATCAATGGAAGTATTCGTGTTTGCAAATCTATATGTACAAGAGCTTATTACATATTTATCTGATTTTTGTTCAATTCTATGAAGCTGAGCTAGCTGATTTTTACGTAAGGAAAAATTTTCATATTTTTAACTCCGCATGTGTTCAAATTATATTGTGACACAGCCGGTCCCAAGCTCGGGCAAAGGAGAAGGGTCTATTGTTGTAACGACCCTGTCGGTCGTTCCGAGAGTTTAGCCCCGTTTCCCCCATTTCTGCTTCATAATGTGTGGTTCAGCTCTTTTATATTGTGTTGCTTTAGTTGGTTCGGGTTCAGAGGGATTTTGGAGAGAAATGAGACACTTAGTCTTTTAAGTTGGTTATTTAGTTGGAAAAGTCAACCAGAAGTTGACTTATAGGTAAATGATCTCAGAAAGTGGTTTTTATGGTTCGGATAGCTTCGCTAGGTGATTTGGGACTTTGGAGCGTGCTCAGAATGTTATTCGGAGGTCTGTGGTAGAATTAGGCTTGAATTGGCGAAATATGATTTTTGGCGATTTCCGGTCAGTAGGAGAAAATTTGCTATCGGGGTCGGAATGGAATTCCGGAAGTTGGAATAGGTTCGCAGTGTCGTTTGTGATGTGTGTGCAAATTTTAGGTCATTCACACGTGGTTTGGTTGGTTTCGGCATCGTTGGCGAATTTCAGATGTTTAGAAATCCTTAGGCTTGAACTTCGGGTTGATTTGATGTTTTGATGTTGTTTGGAGTGTTCCAAGGTTGGAATAAGTTTGAATAGTGGTATATGCCTTGTTGGTATTTTTGGGTGAGGTCCCGAGGGCCTCGGGATGAATTCGGATGGTTAACGGAAAGACTTGAACTTGGTTTGAGCAGTTGTAGCTGATATTTCTGTCATTTCCGCACCTGCGGATTGGGGACTGCAGGTGTGAGGCCGCAGGCGCGAGAGGGAGGCCGCATATGCGGAGAATTAGAAGCTGAGGCAAATCTGCAGGTGCACACAAAGGACCGCATCTGCGAGACCGCAGATGTGGGTGTTGGCCGCAGAAGCGGGATTCTCTGAGTTAAGTGAAAACCGCACCTGCGATGATTTTTTCGCAGGTGCGGCATCGTAGAAGCGACATGGTGACCACAGATGTGGAAGACGCAGGGCATAAAGTATAAAAGGTTTCCTTCACGAATTTTTGCCTAATTCCTCCATTTTTGAAGACGAGTGTTGAGCATGGACAGTGATTTCTCAAGAGGGATCAAGGCTTTTCAGTTGGGTAAGCAATTTAAGCTTTATTACGTGTGTTATAACGATTTTTCCATTGTTTAATCATGATATTGATGGAAATTAGGGAAGAAATTTGGGGGATTAGGGCTTGAAATTGGAGTGCTTAGTGTGAGGATTTGAGGGGCCATTTGTCGTCGGATTTTGATGGTATTCGTATGTATAGACTCGGGAGTGAAAGGAGTTTCTAGTTTTGTAATTTTTATCGCATACCAAGACGTGGGCCCGGGGGTCAGGTTTAGCCAATTTCGGGATTTTTGATGAAATTTGATTATTTTCGGGTGGGTTTTGTTCCTTTATCGTATATTGATGATATGAATCTGATTTTGAATAGATTCGGGGCGATTTCAGGCCGAGTTGAGCGACAAGGGCCTCGCGGAGTAGATTTTCATCTGGTTTGAGGTAAGTAATGATTGTAAATCTTGTCTTGAGGATATGAAACCCCGGATTTCACATCATTTCACTATTTTGAAGTGGCGCACATGCTGGATGACAAGCGTGTGGCGTACACCGTTGGGGATTTTGACTTGGTTCGTCCTGTAGAAACTATTAAGTAGCGTATTTTACTAAAAACCATATGATATTTTATGTTTTAGAAGTATCACTATGTTTTGGGCCTCGTGCCAAGTTGTTTGGACCCGCAGGGGCTTTTACTATTATTTCCTTACTGTTTTGATCTAAAATCTGTACTCAGTCATTCTATGTTTTTACTGATTTCATAACTCAGTCTTATTTACTCCGTTTTGATACATAAAATGATGTTTGGGCTGAGCACCCTGTTTTATTGATAGCCCGAGTGGCTTGAGAGGTTTCTGAGTGAATGAGGTCGAGGGCCTGCGCTGTGAGGATATTATGGGATCGGGCTGCGCGCCGCAGCATGTTGTTATTGATTCATGATTATGTGAGGTCGAGGGCCTGATTGATTATGCCACGAGATGGCTTGTTATAGCGCTTAGGATGTAGGAGCCCCTCCGAAGTCTCTACACCCCCAGTGAGTGCAGGTACCTACTGAGTGCGAGTGCGAGTGCCGAGTGCCGAGTGATTGGGAGGCATGGGTGGCTGTGAGGTTTCCCGAGGGGCTGATTATGAGTGATTGTGAGGTATGCCTGAGGGACCGATTCTGAGTGATGTTATGCCTAAGGGGCGGTTTATGATACTTGTTTTTGCCCGAGAGACTATTTATGATTTTTTTATCACTTTTACTTTAAACTTCTGGAATTTCTATTGAAACTGTTGGAAAAATAATTTCAAATGATTTTTACTGAAATCAGCTTTTAAGCGTGATGATTTGACATATGTACTGTTGGGAAGAAGAGTTGTACTTACTGTGAATTTATGACATGTACTTATGTGTTTCTTACTACACAGACCTTATTTACATTTATTACTTATTGAGTTGGCGTACTCACATTACTCCCTGCACCTTGTGTGCAGATTCAGGTGCCAGAGCGTCTGAGTGAGAGTTGGGCTTCCCTGTCTCAGAGTGTTTTGGAGATTCGCGAGGTAGCTGCACGGCGTCCGCAACCTTTCCTTCTCCTTCCTACTTTTTATAGCATTTATATTTTTCCTAGACTTGTATATTTATTTCAGTTGCTCATTGACTAGTGACTCTGGGATTTTGAGCTGTATTTAATATTTGGTATATCCTTACTTGTTTTGAAATGCTTAAACAGAAATTTTATGAAATATCAGATTAGTAATGAATTAAATGAAAAGTTCCTTTATGCTATAAGTAGTGGATTAGCTAGCCTAGTATAACGATAGGCTCCATCACGGCCAGAAGGTTTTGGGGTCATGACAATTATCTATTGGTTTGTATTTTTATTTTTTCAGTTGCACATACTCACAGTGAATTGGTAATGTTACTACTTATTTAAATTTACTCATTTATTACTAAAATATATATGCTACTCTATCAAATTATTTCCTCTTATAAAATTTTATATGCCACAATTCAATATGTTGACAAAGGAGAATCTATTGTGAATCTTAAAAACGAAATGAGAAATAAGTTAAAAACTTGTTCATCTCATATTTTGATGCTTTTATATTCCCTTAATGCTTAGTAACACGCGTAATCCGTATTGCGGGTATGTCAAAGAGATCCTATAAAGTAAAATGTTTTCACATCTTGGTACTAAAAGGTACTGTGACACTAACCAAGTTGTAATATAGTAATTTCATCTTCTACCTTAAACCTTGTTTCATTTCTTTATGTTGTATATATTTCTTGGCATATTTCAATGATGTCATCAGTTTTACTACTGCAAAATGGTTGGTCAATTTCCAGATCTTCGTTAATGTCTTCATTACTTTCCCTCAGCTATTATAATTACATACTAATAATTGACGTCATATGCATTTGACAGAAACTAACTGCTCTAATATTCTTTGTTGCATCATAGAAAGTTGCGGTATAATTTTATTTCAGCCCAAAGTAACATGCTTTCTAACTTTCCATTGAAATTTGAGGTTGTTTATTCTCTATGGGATGAAATTTGTATCTTTATCAGCTCACTTTAACGAACTCCTTTGTCATTTAGTAAGAATTATTTTGTAATCTATTATATTTTTTGCTCAATGTTACTGATAATAGGCTAGATTCATGTAGTTTAGCGTCTTATACTCCAACTTCATTATGCTTCACTGTACTAGCAAGGGTAAATAATGTTAAAATGGCTCTAATTATGGATTTTATGTTTCACAGGAGCAAGTTGTGCTTATGAGAACCTAGGATGATGTTTGGAGCTAAATTAAAGCAAGAAAAACCCCTTGGAGTTAAGAGCGTGTGCAAGAAGGAAGAAGAAATGTGAAGGCAGAATGATACGCCATTAGTGCGGCCATAGCGCGGCCATTAGCGCGACCGCGCTAGTCCAGGTGCAATAGGCAGATTGGAAGGCCATTAGAGCCGCCATAGCGCATCCACTAGCGCGACCGCAGTAGCCCAGCAGTCAGAAACAGAACACATTGCCTTTAGCGCGGTCGCGCTAGTCCAAATCCGCACGCGTTATTTCAGGGGTAAAATTGGAAGCTTGGGGACAATTCCACTTAAACTATAAAAGGTCCATCTCGCCCAAAAGAAGAGATATCAAAGTTTTAAGGTCTTGTTCAAGGCAAAGAGAGGCAAGAGGCAAGGAGGACAATTGGCCATCAAGTTTCATCTTTCTTCTTTGTATTTTTCCCATTTATGATGAATTCTCTTATTGTTATTATCAACACAATTATGAGTAGCTAATTTATTTAGTCTAAGATTTTGGTGGAACCTGTTAAAGGATGAACATCTTGTTATATTAATATAGTTTGCTTGATTTAATCTCTATTTGTTCAACTAAGTTCTTGTTGTACTTGACTGAAGGGCCCTCAATTAGCTGTGCCTATTTAGTATGTATCTACTCGAGAGAGAGTGCATATTTAGGTAGTTGTTGAACAACACCACTCCCAAAATATAGGAGGGATCCATAACCGATGGTTTAAAGGGGGGATTAGAGATAACGAAACCTTGGTGCAATCTAAGTAAGCTGTAATAAAAGCTAGCTAGCGTAACTCGGGAGAGTGCATCTAGTAAATTGTCGTAATTACTCGGAAGAGATTTACGGTAACAAGAGTGCTCATGATTGATAGATACGATGAGGAAAAACTATATGAAACATAACAAGAAGGGATTTCATTGACAGGGGAAACCACAACCATAGATCCTTCTCTTATTTGTTTACAACCCAGTAATAGTTAGCTTTTAGTTTAATTAATTTTATTCAGTTATAGTTAGTAGAAACATTAACAATTGTTATTCATAATCTTTGGGAAGTTGAATACGAAGAATCAAGTGAGTCTGACACCGGTAATTGATAGGTTAATTCCTTGTGGAATTCGACTCTGGGCTAAATACTCAGATTATATTTACAACATCCGCTTAGTCCTTTTTATAAGGCATAGTTGGGCGTGATCAAATTTTGGCGCCGTTGCCGGGTAATTAACGGTGTAATCAATTACAGTTGGAAGAAATATAAAAATTCTTAGTGTAGTCATTTTTCTTCATCTTCAATCCATACATTGAAATTTTAACATTTGTTAACTTGGTTGTACATGTGCATGCATAGAAACTCATCAAGAACTGGTGAAGTGTTTTCAGCCTTATCGGACGCCGAGAAAATTTTCAAGGCCTTGAACCGGGCCAACCGGAAAAACAAACAACAACCATCAACTGAACAACTTGAACCATAAATGGCAGATCTGGTAAACAACAGGAACAACAATGGGGATAATGTGTTGGACCCAGCTGCGCAAGGAATGGTGCCTCTTGTGCCAGAGGCTCCTTTATATGACTAGACACAATCCACGATGGAGAATTCGGCCACAGCGATAGTAGTCCCGCAGATACAGGCTGAATCTTTTCAGATCACAAACAACATGTTGCACTTGCTGCAGAACAAGGGACTATTTTCGGGGTCATACATTGAGGATCCCCAACAGCATTTGAAGAATTTCCTGTCGATCTGCAAAATTCAAACGCAGCCAAACGTAACTCAGGAAGCAATAAAGCTGTTGTTGTTTCCATTCTCAATGGCATGAGCAGCCCAGACTTGGCTAAACGCCCTCCCCGTAAATTCCATTACTACATTGGAGGAGTTAGTCGAGCAATTTGTGAACAAGTTCCATCCACCCAACAACACGGCTCAACAAATTGATGAGATCTTGAGCTTCAGACAGAAACCAACGGAGACATTTCAAGAAACATGGAGCAATTCAAAAGGATGTTGGTTATATGTCCGCACCATGGTATTACAGAGCATATGTTGATGCAGCGATTTTACATGGGTCTGGCAGATAGTGTAAAGGCAAATGTTGATGCTTCAGCTGGTGGAGAATTCTTGAGCAAATCATGGAGAGAAATCCAGATCCTTCTTGACAAAATGGCACAGAATTCGGGGTGAACAACCAGGAATGCACCCATCACTCCAGTAGTTCACTCAGTGGCCTTAGATCCAGCCAACACTCTTGCTAAAAATATGGCCACCTTAATGACACAAATGAGCATACTCACTAAGATGGTGGAAGAGTCAGGGCAGAAGCAGCAGGTGCATATTATGGATACAATCGATGGGGACTTACGCACATCTTGCATTAGTCAGCCACTTGGTAGTCACTGGAATGATGAATGTGATCATCATCACTACCCTGAGAACATGAAATATGTGTCTAATTATGGGGGCTAGAGACAGGGCGGACAAAATTGGGGCCAGCAAAATCAGCCATACAGGCCAATTCAGCCGCATCACAATAATGGACATATGGGAGCCATGCGACCTCACAGTAATGTTGTACCTTACCAAAGGCCACAGGGTTAGAATAATCAGAATCAACAACAGGCTTATCATCCTCCTCAACAACAATATGGTGGGAGACAAGAAGATGGGTTTTCTAGACTCGAGGCAATGATGCAGCAGGTTATTGGGTCAACTGTGAAGATGAGTGAATGAGTATATGCACATGAGTCAGACATAAAATATTGAAGTGCAAATGGGCCAAATCTCGATGTCTTTGAATAATCGTCCTCATGGGACATTGCCTGCAGACACTCAAGAAAATCCAAAGGATCAGGGTCCAAAGCAGTTGATGATAGTGAGTCTACGCAATGGCAGAGACTTAGACTTGGAGCAAGAAAGGGCTCGAGAAAGCAGACAGGATGAGACACTTATACCAGTGCCCATTGAAATTGATGATTCAACAAGACTTACCGAGGTAATAGTGCACCCTACCCAGGTCGAGGCTGAGAAAGAAGCTGAGACAGTACAGGAACCGGTAACAGAGTTAATGTCTAACAAAGAAAAATCCCAAATCACCGGGAAGAAGATACCTCCAGCACCATTCCCACAGAGGTTGGCCAAGTACCAGAAATAGGAGCAGTATAAGAAATTCTTGGAGATGTTGAAACAAATACAGGTAAATATTCCTTTGATTAATGCCTTGAAGGAGATGCCTGGTTATTCCAAAATGATGAAGGACTTGATGTCCCGAAAATTTGACTTCCAAGACTTGGCCACATTGACTCTTACTCAGACCTGCAGTGCCGTTGTGACCAGACCAATTGCTGAAAAGTTGTCTGATCCAGGGAGTTTCACGATTCCCTGCACCATTGGTAACTTTGCCTTTGCCAAGGCACTCTGTGATTTAGGTGCCAGCATTAATCTTATACCCCTGGACATCTACAAGAAGTTGGGGATTGGTAGATCTAGACCGACATCCATGTTGTTGCAGCTGGCAGACAGGATGGTAAAAAGATCGTCAGGCATTCTTGATGACATATTGGTGTAGGTAGGGAAGTTTGTGTTCCCTGCAGATTTTGTGATTCTGGACTTTAGAGTGGATGAAGAAATTCCCTTAATTTTGGGAAGGCCGTTCTTGGCCACGGGGCGAGCTCTCATTGATTGTTAAACTAGGGAGCTCAAGATGAGGTTGAACGACGAGGAGATAACATTCAACATGCAGAAATCGATGAGGCGACCAAGTAAATTCACCAATTGTTCTCTCATTGATGTCGTGGATGTAATCTTGGAGGAGGATGATGAGTCCCTGACTATTGAGGCCCCCTTTGCTGCATGTCTTATGAATTTGGACGCGGTGGATGGGGAAGAATTGGCAGAATGGGTGCTGGCTCTTGATGGCAAAGGCGTTTGGCAGAGATCACTTGAATGTGAGCCCCTGCACTTAGAAAAGAGAGAGACTCCAACATCCAAGCCGTCTGTAGAAGAACCACCAAAGTTGGAATTGAAGCCACTGCCAGCCCATCTCAGGTACGCATTTCTAGGACCTAACTCCACATTACCTGTTATTATCTCATCAAGTTTGTTAGATGTGCAGACACAACAGTGTTTATAGGTACTCACATAGTGTAAGATTGCCATTGGATGGACCATGGCATACATTAAGGGGATCAACCCGGAATATTGTATGCACAAATTCTGCTGGAAGAGGGGCACAAACCTTCCAGGGAACACCAAAGGCAGCTGAACCCCAACATGAAGGAAGTGGTGAAGAAGGAAACTATTAAGTGGTTGGATGGGGGAATCATTTTCCCCATCTATGACAGCAACTGGGTTAGCCTGGTGCAATGTGTACCTAAGAAGGGTGGCATGACGGTTATAAAAAATGACAACAATGAGCTGATATCTACAAGAACTGTCACAGGCTATAGAATTTGCATGGACTATAGGAAATTAAATCTAGCCACCCGGAAAGACCACTTCCCACTTCCCTTCATCGATTAGATGCTCGACAGACTGGCAGGGAGGTCTCACTTCTATTTTCTGGAAGGGTACTCGGGGTACAACCAAATCCCCATTGCTCCAGAAGACAGAGAAAAGACCTCATTCACATGTCCATATGGGAGTTTTGTCTTCAGAAGTATGCCCTTTGGCCTATGAAATGCACCTGCCACATTCCAAAGGTGCATGATGGACATATTCACTGACATGGTCAAGGATATAATGGAGGTGTTCATGGATGATTTCTCAGTGGCGGAATACTTATTCGATGAGTGCCTAGCAAATCTGACCCGAGTGCTGAAGAGGTGTATTGAAACTAACCTTGTACTTAATTGGGAAAAGTGTCATTTCATGGTACAAGAGGGTATAGTCTTGGGACACTTGGTATCAAGCAAGGAAATCGAGGTGGATCGTGATAAAGTTGATTTGATAGCAAAACTTCCACTTCCCACTTCAGTCAAAGCAATAAGGAGCTTCCTCGGGCATGCCGATTTCTACCGGCGATTCATTAGAGACTTCTCCAAAATTGCCAACCCCCTGTGTAAGTTGCTAGAAAAAAATAACCCTTTTGTGTTTTCTGATTGATTGCCGGGTTGCATTTTAGGAGTTGAAGAAGAGGCTAGTCACGACACCTATCATTGTTGCCCCCGACTGGGAGAAACCATTTGAGCTCATGTGTGATGCCAGTGACTATGCAGTGGGAGCAGTGCTAGGACAACGGAAGGAAAAGATAATTCACCCAATTTACTACGCGAGTAGGACGTTGAGTGGTGCTCAGCTGAACTACATTGTGACTGAAAAAGAGATGTTGGTGGTGGTGTTCGCTTTCGACAAGTTCATATCATGCATGATCGGCTCTAAGGTAATTGTTTACACTGATCATGCTGCTCTCAGGTACTTGATTGAAAAGAAGGAGTCCAATCCGCGCCTGATTCGTTGGGTACTGCTACTGCAAGAATTCGACCTGGAGATCCGTTACCGTAAAGGCACGGAAAACCAAGCCGCAGATCATTTTTTGCGACTTGAAAGAGATAAAAATGTTGTTGAGGCAGATGACATTCTGGAAACCTTTCCAGACAAGCAACTACTCGTCAAAAGCCTGGAGGAAGTGCCATGGTATGCAGACATTGAAAATTACCTGGCAAGTGGTATAGAGCCCTATGAACTCTCATCTGTGCAAAAGAAAAGGTTTTACCGTGACTGCCGTATGTATTACTGGGATGAAACTTATCTGTTTAGAATTTGTATTGACAATATGATCCTGAGGTACGTCCGCGAGATAGAACAATCTTCTGTTTTGCAGGCATATCACGCATCAACATATGGCGGGCATTTTGGAGGAGTCAGAACGGCAGCTAAAGTTCTAGAAGCTGGGTTCTACTGGCCAACTGTGTTCAAGGATGCACATCAATGGGTGAAGGGTTGTGATGAATGTCAGAGGACGAGGAACATTTCCGGTCGCCATGAGATGCCCATGAACCCAATTCAAGGTTGAGGTGTTCGATGTATGGGGGATAGACTTCATGGGCCCCTTCGTTAGCTCCTACGGAAATAAGTACATAATTGTTGTTGTAGATTATGTGTCTAAATGGGTTGAAGCTGCAACATTCCCCACCAATGATGCAAGGGTGGTGGTGGGGTTCTTGAAGAAGAATATCTTCACCCGTTTTGGGATCCCGAGGGCCATCATCAGTGATGGAGGCACTCACTTTTGCAATCGTTCCTTCGAGAAATTGTTAGCAAAGTACGATGTGTGACACAAGGTGTCAACCCCTTACCATCCTCAGACCAGTGGACAGATTGAAGTGTCAAATAGAGAAATCAAGAGTGTGCTGACTAAGACTGTGAACGCCACAAGAACTTATTGGGCGAAAAAGCTAGATGATGCACTTTGGGCCTACAGAACATCTTTCAAAACACCAATTGGTATGTACCATACAAGTTGGTGTTCGGGAAGGCCTGTCACTTGCCGGTACAACTGGAACATAGAGCTTGGTGGGCATTGAAATAGTTATATCTGGATCTTGAGGTTGCAGGCACAAATAAAGTCACCGAGCTGCATGAGCTAGATGAATTCAGGTATCTTGCTTTCGAGAGCACGAGGCTGTACAAGGAAAGAATGAAGAGGTTGCATGATAAGACATTATGGAGCGAAACTTCAAACCCGGAGATATGGTACTGCTTTATAACTCAAGATCAAGGCTATTTCCGGGTAAACTCAAGTCCCGATGGTCTGGACCATTTCGTGTGGTCGAAGTGCTTCCTCAGGTGCCATAGATATTGCTTCAGGAAAAGATTCCCACACCTTCAAGTTAATGGCCATAGATTGAAACCATATGTGGGCATGGATGAAACCAAGGAAGTGTCAGTGATACACCTGATTGAACCATAGAGGTCGAGCGAGCCTTAAAAGCGCTCATCTGCATCGTACCGCGACATTAAATCAGGCGCTGCATGGGAGGCAACCCATTGACTTGTTGTAATAGTCGTGCCACGACATTAACTAAGGTGCTGGTTGGAAGGCAACCCAACATGTAGTGTTTTCAGTATAATAGAATAGTAGATGAATTGTTGTAAGTACTAACATATGCAGGTGTGCTTCGTCAAGGGAGGAATCCGGCCACACCGAGGAAAATATAGAAAAGATGAACAATTTTGAGGCCGCGCTAGTGGTCACGCTAATCGACTTGTTTTCTGCCTAAGCCTGCGCTACAACCGCGTTAGTAGCGTCACTGGTAGGTTTGTCTACGTAAGTGTACATTTTTTTTTTAATTTCTTTCTTTTTATTTTCTTTTCTTTTGAGATTATAACTAAACCCCCCCAAACCCTAACCCATTTCCCTTCTTCTTCCTCACCACACTTCCCCTCTCAATCTCTTACCTTCCTCACCTAAACCGCACGCCTCTCTCCCTCCCCATTCACTATCAACCTTAAATTCCACCAAGTTCACTGATAATTACACCCCCCAACACACTCTTCACTTCTCACTCCCTTCTCACACCACATGTATGTTTTCTCTTTGCTATTTGTTTTTTATATTTGTTAGGTTTTCTTGTTAATTTGTTATAGGTAGTAGTTTTTCTTGTTATTTACTTAGAAGTAACTGTAATGTATAGTTAGTGCCTGTGGGTGGTGGTATTTGGGGAGTTGGATCTCTTGATTTAGTTGGGTGAATTTGGGAAAATTGTGGTGGTAATTGGGGTTGAAATTGATTAATTGAGGGCTTCGGTGCATGATGCCCACAAAGTGTTTGTTTAAATGCCCTAGTGAATGGAAAAGATAATTGTGACCAATTGTAAAGGTGAAGTCTGAGTAAACACAGTTGGGTCACCTCGTTGGTGTTGCGCTAATGATGTCCCTATTGTAGGTACAATAGCACCTTCCAAAAAATGTCAAGCCACCGAACCTTCGTCCAGCAGACAAGCGGGACCATCGAGAGCACGAGCGTTTACTGATACTCGGCCTTATAATAGAAATAAGTTCATATCCGCTAAAGCTCAAGACCGGTTTGCTGAGAAGGAATCGAAGGTAGCAATACCAGAACGGGGCATAGATACAGCATCCCTCCGGTTCGACTGTCCAAGGATGTACGAGGAGATGATGCGGCGTTGGTTGGATGTGTTCTTTGAGGAGCCCAACGATGCAAATGCGATGGTAGTAAGAGAGTTTCATGCAAACAGTCTGGAGCAAAGGAATTATGTGGTCACCATGAGGAAGAAGCCGGTGAACGCCTCTGTGGAACGACATTTGGAGGGTTTACCGGTTGCCAGGTCCTGTAGCGGAGATGGACGACGAATATGAGGCGTATGGTAGACGCTTCACTCAGTGGCAGACATTCCTTCCAATCATCTGTGCCTCTGACAAGGAGGTTCAGTGGTATAAGTACGTGCAAAAGTTTCACTCGTCGACACTCACTATTGAAGCGAAGTGTTGGCTCTATCTGATCAATAACCGCCTGATCCCGTCACCTAACACCTCAGAGGTAAATGCTCCTCGTGCGTGTTTGATTTGGTGCTTCATGACGGGCCAC
The DNA here is from genome assembly GCA_005239505.1 of Nicotiana paniculata. Lineage (NCBI taxonomy): Eukaryota > Viridiplantae > Streptophyta > Magnoliopsida > Solanales > Solanaceae > Nicotiana > Nicotiana paniculata. Next base: position 9,857 of record MDKI01115291.1, on the reverse strand, counting down.
GACTTTGATGTAGCCAAGCTAATACACGAGGAGTTTTTTGTTCGCTGCCAAGTTAAGAGGTATGGCTTCTTCTTCCCCTCTCTCATCACTAGATTATGCCTTGCATCCGGGGTGCAGGGAAATTTGGCAGTAGATGGTAGAGTGTCGAAAGAGTACGCCTTCCAAGCAAAAAAGGTTACAACTGGAAAAGACGCAGTGGCGCCTGGTGGTGATGATGAGGAGGATGACTCTCAGGAGGAGGAGGAGGACGTGCAAGTAGAAGCGGGAGAGGAAATTCTCGCTCATGAGCAGGCTGCTGATGTTGCAGGCCCGTCTAGAGCCCCCCGGAGTTATAGGTTGGAAAATCTGGAGCAGAACATGGCTGGACTGCGCACCTCGGTCACCGACCTGGATACGCGTGTTGATGCAGTGGCTGCACAACATGTGAAATCAGAGAAGAAAATCATGGGCTTACTACGGGCCCTGGGTCGTACTTGTCGTCTGGACCCAGGGACAGTTTCTGACCAAGATTGATCCTTCAGGGAAGTTTCTCTACCTCACGTTGCTTTATTTTGATTTCCATGAGGACATGTCTTCATTTTAAGTGTGGGGTGGGGAATAATTTACTGTATATGTATATATGTAGGAACGTCATTGTTAGTTGTTTTCCTTTATTTTCTTTGGAATTTTGTTTGCTTTTGCTCTTGTTGTTTTAAGTAGTAGTGTAATGAGTTAAGTCAACTTGTCCCGACGATGGATCTCATTCGGCGAGGTTTTTGAGGGTCTAAGTCGACCACAAAAAAAAAAAAAAAATCAGAAAATATAGTGGACTCTTCCTGACGACGGATCTCCTAGACAGTTTTCTTGAGGGAAGTAAGTCTAAAGAAAATACCAAAAAGATTTTTTGTTTTAGGTAGTGTAGTAACTTCCCCTTGGTTTTTCATTGGGCCACGGTTCTTTTCCATGGGTTTTGGCTTGAATCAGAAAATAGGAAAAAAATCTCTTAGTGTTGTTACACCTGAACACAATAGACACTAAAGTGTGACGCTTAGGCTCAGTTGTTGATTCTTGTAGAGTGCCTTAAAGTTGTATGTTGTAACTGACTTGAGTACTCAATGATAGTGTCTTGATAAGCCAATCTAGAGTGAGTCATGTGCCATATGTGTGTGAGATGTATGGCATTGTATTCTATGCTCCACATTTGATGCCTAGAACTTCCCCTGTGTGTTTGCAAAGCGAAATAGTAGCTCTAGTCAGTCTTAGAAGTGATATAGGCATTTATTTGTGAGCCAGAGTTATAAAGTAAACCCACATAAATGCGATAAATCGTAGTTACCCCTGTTGAGCCTATAAGCTTGTTTCTTTGGCACCCACATTACAAACCTTACCCAATTGTTTGAACGACCCATTTGTTTGAACCCTTTACCTCCCATGAGCACTTGAATTGTTATAGAATATTAAAAGACAAAGTGTGGGGTGGTGGTTTGGTTTTTGAGTGGAATCAAATAAATAGAAAGAAAGGTGCAGAGTTTTTGAAAAAAAAGAAAAGAAAGAATAAGTGCTACTTGAAAAAAAAAAAGAGACAATAAAGAAATGTAGTCCTTGATAAGTGGTGATGTGATACAATTGCACCGAAAGGAGTTCGGGGGTAGTATAAAGAGAAGTGTGGTGGAATGTCTGGCCTGGCATAAGTATGGTCTGAGAGCGAAAGTAATTGTATTAAAAGTGCTTAGGGAGGTTAGTCACTATATCTAAATATATCCTACCCGTCCCTTAGCCTACATTACAGCAAAATGAAGTCCTAATTGATCTTAGACTAAATGGGTTCGATTAGTAGAGTAGTACACTACGGGCAAGCCTATGGTGCATCTTTGTGGCATATGAATGTTCTTTCTGAGGGTGAGTGAATTCTGTCTATCTGAATTTCTAATTATTCTTAATGTTATTACTTGTGGAAGTACTCTCTTGTGTGATGTGAGGGCACCTGATTCATAACTGAAAGGTAAGTCTTGACCTCTATATAGAGTAAATTGAGGAAGTATGAACATTGCACGGCACGTGAGAGTCGACTCTTGAGGCTTAGATGATACACTACTAGGCACAACTCTTGTGATCTGTTCGTGGTGTGACACGTTAGGGAAATGCTTAGTGAAAGGACCTTTGTAGAGTAGGGTGGATTGCTCAAGAATTAGCAATGATTTAAGTGTGGGGTGTAGATAATATGCTAGATTCATGTAGTTTAGCGTCTATTTATACACCAACTTCATTATGCTTCACTGTCCTAGGAAGGGTAAATGATGTTAAAATGGCTCTAATTATGGATTTTATGTTTCGCAGGAGCAAGTTGTGCTTATGAGAACCTAGGATGGTGTTTGGAGCTAAATTAAAGCAAGAAAGACCCCTTGGAGTTAGGAGCGTGTGAAATAAGGAAAAATAAATGTGAAGGCAGAATGATACGCCATTAGCACGACCGTGCTAGTCCAGGTGCAATTGGCAGATTGGAACGCCATTAGCGCGGCCATAGCGCGTCCACTAGTGCGACTGTGCTAGCCCAGCAGTTAGAAACATAACACATTGCCTTTAGCGCGGCCAGTAGCGCGGCCGTGCTAGTCCAGTTTCGCACGCGTTATTTCAGGGGTAAAATTGGAAGCTTGGGGACAATTCCACTTAACCTATAAAAGGTCCAGCTCGCCCAAAAGAACAGATATCAAGGTTTTAAGGTCTTGTTCAAGGGAAAGAGAGGCAAGAGGCAAGGAGGACAATTGAGCATCAAGTTTCATCTTTCTTCCTTTGTTTTTCCCATTTATGATGAATTCTCTTATTGTTATTATCAGCATAATCATGAGTAGCTAATTTATTTAGTCTAAGGTTTTGGTGAAACTTGTTAAGGATTAACATCTTGTTATACTAATATAGTTTGCCTGATTTAATCTCTATTTGTTCAACTAAGTTCATGTTGTAGTTGATTGAAGATGGATCACGCTCAACTATGTCTTATAAAAGACTAAGCGGGCGTTGCAAATATAATTCGGGGTATTATGCCCAGAGTCGATCCCACAGGGAATTTACGTATCAATTAAGTCTTTAGAGTACTCAACTTTTACTTAATCAATTCCCCCAAGACTTTTGAATATCAATTGGTGATGTTTTACTAATTCTACTGAAAAAATTAATAAACTAACAATTACTAACAATGTATTGTAAACAATTATGATAAAGGTCTAAGGTATGGTTTCCCCCGTTGGTGAACTTACTTCTCAGATATTTCCTATAACTTGATTAGTTATCTCTATCAATCATGAACACTCTATCTACCATAAATCTCTCTCAAGTAATTATGATAATTTACTAGACGCACTCTCTCAAGTTACGTTAGCTGGATTGCTTGACAGTTCACTTTAGATTGCACCCAAAGTATCGTTATTTCTAATCCAACTTCTAAAACCTCGGTTATGACTTTCGTCTATACTCTGGGAGTGGTTTTTTTCAAACAATTACCTAGATATGCACACTCTCTCAAGTAAATACATACTAAATAGGCACAGCTAATTGATGGCCATTCAATTAGCTACAACAAGAACGTAGTTGAACAAATAGAGATGAACAATCAACCAAACTATATTAATATCACCATAAGTTTGTTCCCCAACGGGTTACACCAAAACCCTAGATTAAGAAAATTATCTACTCATATTCATAAGTATCAAATCTAAAATAACGTGCATAATTGAATTACAGAGTAATGAACTAAGGAGATAAAAATCAATGTTTTTGCTTTGCTGAGTAGTAATCCACAGGTTTTTCTTCACTTTAATGACTTCCTCTCTTCGAATCCCCCTTCAAGTTGTGTTTTTGGGGTCTATTTATATGTTTGGGATAAACCCTAAACGTGTAGGAGACTTCTATTCCAATCGGGAAACACTTAAACTCTTCAAAAACTCGAATTTAGCCGGAACAGGGGCCTGGCGTTTGGGCCCTGACGCCTGGATAACGCCAGGCTAAGGCAGGAGTTTGGGTTCTAACGCCTGACTAATGCCAGTAAGGGTTTGGCGTTTAGGCTCTGGCGCCTGGCTAACGCCAGCCAGGGTTAGGCGTTTGGGCTCAAGCACCCGGCTATAGCCCGGTGCACTCCTCCTCGCCTCTTGAGCGTATTTTTGATGTATCTGCATCCCTTTAGCTCGGCTTCCATCTCCAATTCACCTACACATGAAATAGACTCTATTATGCACATAAAAAGCGTATTTTATCATTAACACACATAAAATGTAGGGCATATAACATGTTAAACCATGAATTCTAGCCTCGCATCAATACCCCACACTTAAACATTTTCTCGTCCTCGAGAAATCAAACTATACTCATGTACATAACTCATTAAGAAAATCCCTTAACACGTTATACCAAGAATTTTTAAAACATTTCAATCCCAGAGGTGTGACATCCTCGCCTCAATAGTCGACTCACAAATACCATGCTTTATTCACAATTCACTAACTACTCTAACTTAGAGTTCAACAACATTACCTTTCCTTCATGAATCATGTGCCCTCACCAAATCAAAGAGCTAGTTCCTCACACAAGAAAATTTAAGAACATTTAGGAACTCAAGATAGAAAGAATTCACTCGCTCTCAGAAATAATATGCATATGCCACACAAGATGCACCATAGGCTTGCTCGTAGTGTACTACTCTACTAATCGAGCTCATTCAGTCTAGATCAAGTATGACTTTATTTGGTTGTAATGTAGGCTGCGGGACGGGTAGGATACATTTAGATATAAGAGTGACTACACCTCCCTAAGCACATTAATATAGACACTTTCGCATTCAACCTCAAACTTATATTAAGCCAAACTCCACCTTCACATCGATGTTATTACCCCATACTTCTTTAAGCACAATTACATTAAGAGTCACCACATATATATTTTTCTTTCACAACAATACAACTATTTATTTTCTATTTTTTTTTTCTTTTTCTTTTTTTTTTTCTCAAGTGACTCTTACTTTTCAAAACAGTGCACCTTTCTCCTTATTTCAATTATTCCTCTCAACAACCAACCTACCACCCCACACTTTAATTTTTCCATATTTGATCACATTTTCAGTGCTTACGAGAGGTGACAAGGTTCCAATATAATATAGATTCAAATAAAGGGGTACAACTTGTAATGTGGTTGCCAAAGAAACAGGATTATAGGCTCAACGGGGTTAACTACGATACATAACAATTAGGTGGGTAACATATATATAGCTGGCTCAACAAAGAAATGCATATATCACTTCCAAGACTGAACAAAACTTCAATTTTGCTTTGCACACACACGGGGCAAGTTCTAGACATCAAATGCAATGCACAGAATAACATACAAACCTCACACACGCTTGGCACATAACTCACTCAGGATTGGATATATCACGACACTCCAGTCAAAGCAATTAAGCAAATTTAAGAATCCATGATTTGGTATTTATCCTAGAGTCAAAAATTGAGCCTAAGCGTCACAACCAAAGTATTGACTATTCTCAAGGCATTCACACGGTTCGAGATATTGCTACTAGTAAACCTTCAACCATGTGATTCCTACTCCTAAAAATTAAAAACTACCTACACCCGGTTCAATTAAAAACCCTTGGAAAAGAACCGTGGTCCAAAGAAAAACCAAGGGGGAATTACTACACTACCTAAAACAAAAATCTTTTTGGTATTTTTTTTTTCGTTAGACTTACTTCCCTCAAGAGAACTGTCTAAGAGATCCATCGTCGGGAAGAGTTTTTTTTTTAAGATGATAAAACAAAACATAAAAGCTAAAAACAAACAAACATAAAAACATAAAGGCTAAAAACAAACAAACTACAAACATTTCACTGAACATAAAAGCTAAAAATTAACGAAATAAAACAACAAGCAACACAATTCACACAACACATATATATACAGCACCCTACACTTAGTTCATGCACTGTCCTCAGTGCATCATATATATACAAAGAAAAAAGTAAAACAAGGTGCAAGATACTTCCTGGTCACTCAGTGTCTTCATCATCGGACGCTCTCCATTCCTCTTCAAACTCATCTTCTCCATTATCATCCTCATCCGAGCGCATTAGCTCCGCATTAGAATCATCAAGTGTGTTTATATCTTCATCATCTGGGAGCCTGTACCCCTCACCTGATCCTATCATCTCCCGAGCATGAGCATTGAGCGGGTATCTCTGATCCAACTCGTCCATTTCATTAACCGACACCGGACGACCTCCTATGCGCAACTGCAAATCCATCATCCCATAGAGATGGGCCATGAAGCTATCATCCCTGGCATAACGCTCAGCATTCGTCAGTGAAGACTCTTCTTTTAGTCTTAAGCCAGTGATGTCAGTTTCCCGGGTGAGTTGTTGATCAATAATGTGGTCAAATTCGGGCTCAATCGCTACGTTACTATCTAGCAGGAACTGAGTCAGGAAGTTCGGGAAAGGGATTCGATCAATTCTATTGTTGGCACGCACCAACCCCATTTGGCAGCGAATCAGGTGGCCCACATTCACTTGCTGCCCAGTCATTAAGAAGTAGAGCACACAAATCCTCTCTCGGCAGATTAAGGTGTCATGGGTACATGGTAGTATCCGTGCATTAATCAGTTTCAGCCATACCTGTGTTTCAGCCTTCATCTTCTTCTTGGGAAACCTTTTATGGGGATTAGTGGATTTATCCCGAATCCAGGCAGCCTTGGAATCAACCTTACAAAGTGTATGACTCACTTCTCTATAGTTAGGATGGCGGATAAATTGCTCTAGAGGCTCCACCAGAACATTTGGTGCACCTAAGAAATCACATATGGCCTTGGCCGAAAAATCCACCAAGTGCCCCCGAATTGGCACCAATTCTTCCTTGTCCTTAGGGTCAAACCCTACATAGAATTCCCGGACTAAATTGAGGTTGATGTTTCCATGGTGTTTGAACACATATCCCAGACCCAATTCATGGATGCTCCTCCAAATTGCTGGGAATTTAGTTCTAAGAGGACCCTCGTTGATAGCTCCTTCCGGGTGGACATGCTTGGGTTTGCAACGAGCATACCATTTCCTGGAGTGTGGTGGTATGCTGTTGACACCATATTCTCTTTGGCCAACGGGTCTCTGCCTCATAGCAGCCACAACAGCTACTGCTTCCTCACCAGTCATGCTAGAAGTAGCATCTCCTCATTTTCTTTTCTTTTGAGCTAGTGGGGGTTTTGATTTGGTTTTCGGTGGGGCTGAAGATGTGGCCTTTCCCTTGACGGTGGCTCTTCTGGGTAACATTGTTTTACCTGCACAACTTATCAGTAATGAATTAGTGTCACAAAGTATATACTATCCGTTTTCGCACTTTGCGAAGGTTACTAAGACTTCACCTCGGCAAGTTTATGACAATTTACACACATTGCTACTTATTAGCTTCTTGTGAGCCACTTTTTATTTAAAAATTCATGGAATTCAAGATGTAAGGCGCTAGTGGTGTTTTTCCCGGAGACTCAGGTCCATATGGGACATGTATTGCCATTGAGGCATTACATCGAGCACTTGGCTGGCACAATTGCCATGGCAGCTCTTATGGACTTGAGGGACTGCCTCATGTTCCCAAATCACTTTGGGGTTCCATAATACCACTTAATTTCACCATTTCAGCTCATTCCTAAAGGGTTTCGGGACTTGGGGTGCATAACACCCTACAACACATTTCAATAACTTCATAAACCCATAAAAACTTCATCATAAAATCAATGATACACTTTTCACCAGCTCAAATTCGAGTGAATAAAGTAAAGGGTTAGAATCATACCTCACGTATTGATGTGTGTTAGCCGGATGAAGTGTACCACGAATTTTTAACCTGTGCAGATCTTGTGTGTGTGGTGGGAGATAATGGGGTATTAAAGGTGCTGTGATTTGACGAAGTGAAGATGAGTGTGTCAAGCTATGTGATTTGATGTGGGTATGAGAGACAATCAGTGTTTAGGTGTGTTCTTGGGAGTGAAAATTGCTTGAGAGAGAGTTGGGAGATGAAGAAAATAGGAAAAGTGAACTTACCTGGCGGTAGTCGTGCGTTTTAATCAGAAAGCCCTGGAACCCTGGCGTTAGCCAGGCGTTTCATCCATAACGCCAGCCTCCCCCTGGCGTTACCCAGGAGTTGCACCCTTAACGCCAGCCTTACCCTGGCGTTTGGCTCTTAACACCAGCCATGTTCCCACCTTCCGTCATGCTAATACACTCCTCCATTCACCCGAATTCACCTGCAAACTCGTTAGTACCTATAATTACACTAAATACTTCTAGCTATTCTAAGATTTACTACGTATTGGGTTGCCTCCCAACAAGCGCCTTATTTAATGTCGTGGCACCACGATTACAACAAATCAATAGGTTGCCTCCTATGAAGCGCCTGATTTAACGTCACATCACGACGCAAAATAAAGGCTATTTATAGGATTGTTTGGTGTATTAGGTTCACCCAGGTGCACAATAGCCAGCTTATTGGCTTCAGTCATTCCAACATATCTTTTTAATCTCTGTCCATTAACCTTGAAGGTATTAGACTCATTTTCAGCAGTAATCTCCACAACACCATAAGGAAATACATTGACCACTTCAAACGGGCCAGACCATCAGGACTTGAGCTTACCCGGAAACATTCTTAATCTTGAATTATACAGTAATACCTTGTCTCCTGGTTTAAAATCCCGGTCCGCAATATTTTTATCATGAAGTCTCTTCATTCGTTCCTTATACAACCTAGTGCTTTCAAATGCTTGGCTTCTGAATTCTTCTAATTCTTTTAATTCTGTGATCCGATTTTCTCCACCAGTTTCGAAATCCAGATTCAGCTGCTTCAATGCCCACCAGGTTCGATGTTCTAGTTCGACGGGCAGGTGACAGGACTTACCAAATACCAACTTGTATGGAGACATACCGATTGGTGTTTTAAATGCGGTTCTGTAGGCCCAGAGGGAATCATCAAGTTTCTTCGCCCAATCAGTTCTTGTGGCATTAACAGTTTTGGTTAGTACACTCTTTATTTCCCGGTTTGATACCTCAACCTGCTCGCTAGTTTGGGGGTGATATGGGGTTTCTACCTTGTGACGTACGTCATATTTATCTAGCAACTTTTCGAAAACACGATTGTAGAAATGCGTGCCTCCATCACTTATAATGGCCCTTGGTATCCCAAAGCGGGTGAATATATTCTTCTTTAAGAACCCCACCACCACTTTTGCATCATTGGTGGGGAATGCTGCCGCTTCTACCCATTTCGACATGTAATCTACAACAACAAGTATATACTTATTGTCGTATGAGCTGACAAAAGGACCCATGAAATCTATCCCCCAAACATCGAACAATTCTACCTCTTGTATTGGATTCATTGGCATTTCATGACGACCGTATATGTTCCCCGTCCTTTGGCATTCATTGCAGCCTTTCACCCATTAATGGACATCTCTGAACACAGTGGGCCAATAAAACCCGGCCTCCAACACTTTAGCTGCTGTTCGGACTCCTCCGAAATGTCCTCCATAAGGAGCTGCATGACAAGCCTTCAAAATAGCACATTGTTCTAACTAGGGGACGCACCTCCGGATCATGTTATCTATACAAATTTTAAACAAATAAGGTTCATCCCAATAGTAGTTACGGTTATCACGATAAAATCTTTTCTTTTGTACAGAGGAGAGCTCATAAGGGTCAATGCCGCATGACAGGTAATTAGCAATGTCTGCATACCATGGCACCTCTCTCACATTTGTGGCCAACAGCTGCTCATCTGGAAATGTTTCCGGAATATCCTCAGCCTCAGGTGCCTGTTTAGCACCTTCGAGGCGTGATAAATGATCAGCGACTT
>ML339704.1:0-10370 GCA_005239505.1 Nicotiana paniculata | reverse complement strand
TTACTTTGGGACTACGGGACGGTATCCTGGGAGATCCCCCTGCTTATTTACTTTGGGACTACGTGACGGTATCCCGGGAGATCCCCCTGCATATTTACTTTGGGACTACGGGACGGTATCCATGGAGATCCCCCTGCATATTTACTTTGGGACTGCAGGTTCGATTCCCGATAGATCCCCCTGCACATATGATGGATTACGGGACGGTATCCCGGGAGATCCACTAGACAGTTGAGAAAAGGACTACAGGACGATATCCTCGGAGATCCTCATTGTTACCATTGTTATTGAGCTGTACATATTCCGTGTTTACTCTGCTCTTTGTGTTTGTTATTTCCTGGTTTTACCGGTTTTATTTCACTGTTGTTCTGATTATTACTGCCTGTTTTCATACTGTAATTCCTATTATATTGATTAACCTCAGTAGGTCCCTGACCTTCCTCGTCATTAACCGACCGAGGTTAGGCTTGGCACTTACTGAGTACCACTGTGGTGTACTCATGCCCTTTCTGCGCATGTTTTTCATGTGCAGATCCAGGTACCTCCACCCAGGCGCACTATCCCCGAGGTTGAGAGACCTTGAAGAGACTTCGAGGTACATTTGTCGCGTCCGCAGACCAGGAGTCTCTATCTTATTCCAATTTTAGTGGAAAGTTTTTCCTTCCTTACAGTTGTTTAGACATTCTAGAGTTAGAGCCGTGTATTACATTTCTGTTAGCCTGTGTTTCCGGTGAGTTTCTGGGTTTTGGGGTGATATTGTAGACTTCTGCATTATTTTTGAGTTGTATATGCCGAGCGACATTTATATACAGCCTTTCTTTTAGATTTGTTCAGTTTTTACTTAATTATTCCGCAAGTTATGTTGTTTTTCCACATTGTTAGGCTTACTTAGTTATAGGGACTAGGTGCCATCACGACATGTTCATGGAGGGCGAACTGGGGTTGTGACAAGTTGGTATTAGAGCTCTAGGTTCCCGTAGGTTTCACGAGTCATGATCAAGTCTAGTAGAGTCTTGCGGATCGGTACGGAGACGTCTGTACTTATCGAGAGGCTACAGGGCTGTTAGGATTATTTCCCTTCTTGATTCTTCATTGTGCGAGTTGATTCCTTTGAGGCTTATGCCTATGTTGATTCCTACTCAATTTTACGTCTCGCGAAGCGCTTTCTATGGATCAGGAATTTGAGGAATGGGGATGGTGCTACAAATGAAATTCGAGATGCTTCTATGTGTAGATGGTCGTGGTTGTTGTTATGGCCCTGTGAAAGGGTAATATGTCCTTTCAACTCAGTAGTTGTGTTTCTGGAAGCCTTAAGGCTGTGCTCAGGTAGTGATGATGGTTGCAATTGATCGCCGCGCGGTGTCGATATGGTAATAGAACGTTTGCCCGTGTGTTGGGGAAGATGAATGGTTGAAGGGAGATCTTCTCAGAGTATGATTTCGAGATTTCAGTGCTTTTGTTCCGGCAGAGGGAAGGCATTTGGATTCTGGATGGTTTAGTTGAAGTTGATAAAGTAGTAAGACTTGGTGTCTTCAATCGAGATGGGGTATGCACTTGTGACGTGTAGTCGTTGTTATTGATCGAATGGAATGTGTTAGGTTTGTCGATGCTATGGTTTCTTCGATTGCGTGGGGTCAGAGTATTGAGAGGAAGTATTGAGGAATGCGGTTGGCAAGGAATGATCCTGGAATGAAGCAGGGCGTAGGATGGGGTATTGAGGTCGCAAAGAGCGTGCATTTCAGCGTCGCTGGGAGGTGTCAACAGGTGATTTCTTCAGGTGGGTTGTCTTCTGGGGATAGGTTAGCAATGGGGGGGGGGGTGGCAGGTTCTGTGAGGGGTCCTAGCGGCTAGTTGGTAGGAGATAGAATATGTAAACAATGCTAGGGAATTCGGGTATTTAGGGAGTGCTAGCAAGGGAATTTGGAAGATTGGGATGGTTTGGCTGAGCAAGATCGTGTTATCAAAGGAGGAAGGATCTCAATAGGGTCTAAGGTGGTGCTAGGAGTGGCTTCGAGCTAAGTGGGGGAGTCCCACCATCTGCAGTAGGGCTATAGGGTTGTCTTCTCATAGGGTTGCGAATTGTCGGCGTATAGGCAAGTGATTTCAGCTAAGGAAGGAGGAGTAAAATGGTAATTGTGCGTAGGATTTGATGGATTTGTGCAAAAGTTGGTCCTGTCAGGTCAGGGTTAGACTTTGGAAGATTCAAATTTTGCTTAAGGCATGGGCGAGTTGTAGGGATAGCGACTCAGTCACGTGTTTCATTTAAAAAGTTGTTCATGTGCCAGGAGGGCCTTGGAGTGATTGTATTCGGGGCCAGTCAGAGTGGGTGACTCTCAATAGTGATCCCAATGAGTTCAAATGTTAAAGAATGCGGCGATTAGAGATTTCAGGCAGCAATATGGTCGAGAATCGAGGCTTTGCAGAATAATTTCTGAGAAAGGGGAGGATGGTTGGAATTTTCTATGATATGTTTCAGCAGGCATGATAATATTGTAGGAGTGAGAGGAATAGACAAAGGAAGTATCAGAAGGGTATGAGACGGGTTGCGAGATTTGGGCAGCGTAGTCTCGTGAATCAAGGTCACTCGGGATGGGTGAGGGTTGAGTTTTCTATGGGTTGAAGGAAGTTGTTATTGTTCCTGAGGCAATTAATGGTAATTAAAAAAGGATGGGTTATTTAGCCATGGCTGAAATGGCACCTTTGCGGCAGTGATTGGTTCCTTTGATGTGATTTAGTTATGCATGTGGTCTATGCCGGTGTGTGCGGGGCTTGTCGGCCGTCGTAATGGGTTTTATGTGGGAATTCACTCGTGAGTTGAGGTGTGACTCTTGAATTGAGTCAAGTAAAAGTTTCTATACGATGAAGTGTTCACCCTATTGGTGGTTCGAAAGCTATGATGAGATTCTTGCGCTACCTCATGTTGGTATGTTAAGTGCTGGAAGCAGTATGTAACTGGGAGTAAGAATCGAGATTCAGGTCCGATGTTTATAAGGATGTCATGATCTCGGAAGAGCAAGACAGAGTGATTCGAAAGATCAGTATAAGTTGGTATTATCTTCAGTGTCGCCTGAGATCGATATTCGGTGGAAGATGCTTTATACCCTGGTCATGGGTTATTGATGTGCTTTGCGGCCTTAGCATGGTCGGTGTCATGGATGTGCAGACTGGTTGCCTTGTGTGGGAGGTCGTGGAAGCATGACCGCGAAAATATTGTATAAAGTGTGACATGTAGTCACTTGGTGGAATTCAGATTTGGACTGGGTATGAAGAAGTGCAATATTGCCTAATTGAGAATTTATGCCTGGAGGGCATTCGGTTCAGTTGATTATGGATTTTGGGGTGTTAGTCCCGGTGATGACGGTTGTTCTCGTGTATTATGAGAAAAGGTAGGGTTAACGTGGACCCAGGTAAAATCTAAATAGCTAAGTTTGGTGCGAGCAAGGTGGCTCGATGTTTGTGGATGGATTTGTTTATGATTATAGCTCCGTGCGAGCCAGGCATGTTCCTTTCAGTGGAGCTCTTTTCATGGAAAGATATTAGAACAACGGGTGTTGTTCCGTCTTCGTCGAACTTTTTATGGTGATTGTGCGGTGCGAGTTGTGAAAATGGCTTGAGGATTCCTTATGTGTTGAGGTCCCGCGTAGTGAGGATGTTATGTGAGCAGTAGCTCTTGAGATCCAGTGTGTGTATATATATATCGCACCTCAGATGTGCTTGAGTTTTATAGCCTACGGCTTTATCAGTCTCCCCAGGATGGTATTATGCACTCAGCGTGCTTGTGATAGATATTCGGTAATTTGTAATAGTGAGCAATCAGCTCTGTATATATTTCCTTACATAAGTTTTATGTTATTTGGATTGGGTGGCACGCCTCCACGGTGATGTTATTTGGGATCGAGTGGCACGCCGCCACGGGTATGTTATTTGGATCAGGTTGCACGCCGCAATAGTGTGATGATAAGAAGGGTTAATATGTATTTATTTTCTTTTGTTTTATTTAATATTTTTGGTAAGAATTCATATTAGTTGAGTGAGCTGAATAGTTCCGTTCTGAGTCGTTTCTATATATCATGTTCGAGTTATGGCCTATTGGCGTGATGTGGTATCATGTGAGGCCGTTAGCCATGTTTGGGGGTGATTTACTGTCTGAGCAGTTGATACTGGGTGAGACGAGATTATCGGATCAGGGATCAGTACGATAAGGTTATGTGGAGTGTATATTAAAGAACAAATACCATCATCCAGGTTCATAGGGAAAGTGACGATTCTAGTCAAGATGAGGTATTCAAGGATTTGTTAACTCTGCGGTTGAGTATGAATTTCTGCACATTTCCTTTGTTGTGGTGGTATCGTCAGCATTATAGCAGGATTTATGTATAGTTGTTATGCGGTGCATTGGGAGCATCAGATTCGTGGAATTTTGGCCATTAAGGTTCAGGGAGCGTCATTGTGGTCAGATGATGATTTGTGCGGTGCATGGTGCCGATACGGCAAGGGTATGCAGCTATGATTGGGTATACCGTGTGCTAGTTCATGCAATGCTTATATATATTGAAACTAGGCCTAGCTAGAGAAATTTCAGGTGTTTGAATGACTTCTGAGCTTATTATATGAATAAAGAATAAATATCCAGATTTGATCAAGCTATTGTGCTCGACTGGGTTCTGGTAGCACGGGCAGGTGCTCGAGATGTTAAACAACGATTTCAGGTAACTCCAGAGCAGTTCTTAGCACGTTCGAGGACGAACGTCGGTTTAAGTGAGAGAGAATGTAACGACCCGATCGGTCGTTTTGAGATCCAGCGCATCGTTCAGTAGTTGGGAGTCATGGACAACTTCATTTCGGGTATTATGACTTGTGTGTATGGTCAGAGTTGAAATTCAGGAGGTTCGGAGTTAAATTGAAAGGAAAATTCTCATTTCAGAAGCCTTAAGTTGAAGAAATTGAGTAAGACTGGAATTTTGAGTAAACGACCTCGGAATCAGGATCTGAAGGTTCCAGCAGGTTCATATGGTGATTTTGGAGTTGGGAGCGTGATCGGAAGTGAATTCGGATGTCCGTAGGTTATTTTGAAGTCATTTGGCTAAATATAGAAATTTGAAGGTCTTTGAGAAATCCGACCGAAAGTGAAAATTTTGATATCGGGGTCGGAATGTGATTCCGGAAGTTGGAGAAGGTCCGTAATTCAAATATCACTTGTGTGCAAAATTTGGGGTCAATCAGACGTGATTTGATAAGTTTCGGCATCGGATGTAGAAGTTTGAAATTTCAAAGGTCATAAAGTTTGAATTGGAGTGCAATTCATGATTTCGACGTTGTTTGATGTGACAAGTTGGTATAATTGGTTAAGGTCTCGAGGGCCTCGGGTGGATTTCGAATGGTTAACGGAATGAATTTCGGACAAGAAAAAGAAGAAAAATTGCAGAAATTTCTGCTGCATTTTTTTGGACAGCAAACTGTGCGTCGAAGAGCTAACTTTGGAAGCGTATAAGAATCTATAAGTAATCTGAAAATTTTCAAAACTTGAAAAGTGTAGATCGTGAGGTATAGTTTTTAGAACATTAAATCATTTGTCATTTGGAGTTTTGTGCATAAAGTTATGATCGATTGAATAAAGGCTAATAAAGCTGTTTTTGCATTTTCCCCAGAAATTTCTGATGCGAGGAGCCTACTTTGGAAGCTTATATCTCTAAATCTATAAGAAATATGAAAATATGGAAAACATAAAAGCTGTATCCCTTGCAATCTAGTTTTCAGAAAGTTAAACCATTTATAATCTGGACATGTGTACTGAATGTTATGATCAACTGAACAGGGGGTGGTAAAGTTATTTCTAGTGGACTTTTTGTGATGACTTTTAGCGACGAAATTGGACTTTTAGTGACGGCTTGGCAGAAACTTAATGACCAAAAATGCTCATTTCCTTCATTTCGTTTTGGAGTTTGGGAGGGCGATTTTCACGGGAAAACATTGGGGTAAGTGTTCCTTATCCTATATTGATTATATTTCATGATTCTATACTCATCTACATCATGAATCCATGAATTTTTTGAAGAAAAATTTGTTTTTTTAGCAAATCTTCCAAAATACAAAAATTTAAGATTTGAAAGCCAATCCAATGTCGAAATTCGATAATTTTTGCATGGTTGAACTCGTATCGGAATGGGTGTCCGGAAAATATAACTTTTACCCGATTCCGAGATGTGGGCCGGAGGGGCATTTCGGTCATTTTACCAAATTTCGTGCCTTAGCTTTGAATTAAATAGTAGAATCAGTTGCTTGAGATATTCACGATATGTTATTAATTTGAATAGATTTGGGCCATTTGGAGTCGGATACTCGTGGCAAAAATGTGGTTTCGAGTTGATTTTGAGCCGGTTCGAGGTAAGTGGCTTGTCAAACCTTGTGTGGGGGACCTTTCCCATAGGATGTGATATTTGGTAATTGAATGCCTTGTACGTGAGGTGACGAGCGCGTACTTGTGCTAATTGTTGAAAATCCGATTTTACTTTAAATATTTAGACTGAGTTTCTTTCTTACCTGCTTTATTCTACTTGCAATTATAGCCTATGTTAGTTTAGAAAAGCATGCCTAGTTGACTTGAATTGCCTATTTGCTTAAGTTGCTTTAATTGTACTACGTGAAACATGTTAGGCTAGAACTACTTGTTGCCTTGTATTTTTGCACTCTATTTCTGAATGTCTTCTTGTTATGGCTGCGTATTTACTTTGGGACTACGGGGCGGTATCCCGGGAGAACCCCTTGCATATTTACTTTGGGACTACGGGACGGTATCCCGAGAGATCCCCCTGCATATTTACTTTGGGACTACGGGACGGTATCCCGAGAGATCCCCCAGCATATTTACTTTGGGACTACGGGGCGGTATCCCGGGAGATCCCCCTGCATATTTACTTTGGGACTGCGGGTTCAATTCCCGATTGATCCCCTGCACATATAATGGACTACGGGATGGTATCCCGGGAGATCCACTAGACAGTTGAGAAAAGGACTACAGGACGGTATCCTGGAAGATCCTCATTGTTACCATTGTTATTGAGTTGTACATATTTCGTGTTTACTCTGTTCTTTGTTTTTGTTATTGCCTGGTTCGACTGGTCTTATTTCACTGTTGTACTCATTATTACTGCATGTTTTCATACTTTAAATTCCTATTATATTGATTAACCTCAGTAGGGCCCTGACCTTCCTCGTCACTACCCGACCGAGGTTAGGCTTGGCACTTACTGAGTACCGCTGTGGTGTACTCATGCCCCTTCTGCGCATGTTTTTTATGTGCAGATCCAGGTACCTCCACCCAGGCGCACTATCCTCGAGGTTGAGAGACTTAGCAGAGACTTCGAGGTACATCTGCCGCGTCCGCAGACCAGGAGTCTCTATCTTATTCCAGCTTTAGTGGAAAGTTTTTCCTTCCTTACAGTTGTTTAGACATTCTGGAGTTAGAGCCGTGTATTACATTTCTGTTAGCCTGTGTTTCCCGTGAGTTTGCGGGTTTTGGGGTGATATTGTAGACTTCCGCATTATTTTTGAGTTGTATTTGCTGAGAGGCATTTATATACAGTCTTTATTTTAGATTTGTTCAGTTTTTACTTAATTATTCTGCAAGTTATGTTGTTTTTCCGCATTGTTAGGCTTACCTAGTTATAGGGACTAGGTGTCATCACGACATGTTCACGGAGGACGAACTGGGGTCATGACACTTACATGTCTCAATTAAGTGTCAGATCTTCCTTTCAGCCACTCCATTTGTTGTGGTGTATCAGCGCATGTCAGTTCTCTTTTAATGACATGCCGACGACAAAAGGAAAGAAATACATTTGAAGTGAACTCACCGCTGTTATCAGTTCACAGCCGCCTTATTCTGGAATCGAGTTCACCTTCAACTTTTTTTTTGAACTCCATAAACTTATTGAAAACTTCTTACTTGTGCTTCACAAAATAAACCCAAGGGAACCTAGTAAAATCATCAATGAAAATTAGCATATAAGAATGGCCTGAGAATGAACGAGTTCTCACTGGCCACATCAAGTCAATGTGAACCAGTTCTAGAGGAGCACTGCACCTTGACAAGGATCTGTCAAATGAAAATTGCAAGAACAATTGAAGAACGTTCCATCTTTGAGGAAGCAAGAGGAGCAAGAAAAATAGTATTGAGATATTCACCAAGACACGTCCTAAAGCAACGGTTGAGTTCTTCCGTGACAAGCTTGGGATAGCTTCCAAAAAATCACTTTAAGGGGAAGTGTGAAAAAATAAAGTTGATTTTTTAAAAGAGTAAAAACTATATATAGTTAGAAGAAGTTTTTAGAAAGTTGTGGTGTAATGTCTTTGATAGTTGTTGTACTTAATAAATATTTGGATATTCTAGATTCTTGGATATTTAAGACAGATATTAGTAAAAGATGATAGAATTGTCTAGATTATTTTTGTATCTAGAATCATCCCTAGACAAGTATAAATAGTAGTTTTAGGCATTTGTAACGAAAAATCAAGAAAGCCTTATTTCCTAAAAAAAAGTTATTCTCTCCAAAACATTCCTTCTCTTTTCAAAGCTTCCTCTTCTTTTGTTAAATCTTCCTATTTTAGTTAACGATCTTGGCCTAACTGGAGGTCTCCGATAATACTTTTCTTCTGCTATTCTGTAAGGACCCGACCGGTCGTTTTGAGATCTAGCGCGTCGTTCAGCAGTTTGAAATCATGAGAAGCTCCATTTCAGGTATTTTGACTCGTGGGCATGGTCGGAGTTGAATTTCGGGAAGTTCGGAGTCAAATTGGAAAGAAAATTATTATTTCAAAAGCCTTGAGTTGGAGAAATTGACTAAGATTGGAATTTTGAGTAAACGATCTCGAAATCAGGATATGAAGGTTCCAGCAGGTTCGTATGATGATTTCGGACTTGGGCATACGTCCGGATGAGACTTTGGATAACCCGGGAGCATTTCGGCGTATCTTGTGGAAGTGAGCATTAAATTTCCTAAGTTTGGCTTGAAGCACATATCAATGTCATTAATGTCTGTTCGGGATTACGAGCTTGGGAATATCTCCGTACAATGATTCTAGAGTTGGGAGCGTGATCAAAAGTGAATTCGGATGTCTGTAGGTTGTTTTGAAGTCATTTGGCTAAAGATAGAAATTTGAAGGTCTTTGAGAAATCTGACCGGAAGTGAAAATTTTGATATCGGGGTCAGAATGTGATTCCAGAAGTTGGAGCAGGTCCGTAATGTCGAATATGACTTGTGTGCAAAATTTGGGGTCAATCGGACGTGATTTGATAGGTTTCGGCATCGGATGTGAAATTTTGAAATTTTAAAGTTCATAAAGTTTGGATTTGGGTACGATTCGGGGTTTCGGCGTTGTTTGATGTGATTTGAAGCCTCTAGCAAGTCTGTGGGATGTTATGGGACTGAGTCGTGTGATTGGACAGGGTCCTGGGGGCCCCGGGTTTCGGGATTAATTCGGATCATTTCCTTCATGTTTGTTGCTGTTGTTTCTAGTGTTTTGGGGGTTCATTGCGATCGCAACCCTTGTCATGTGATCGCGTAGAAGGAATTGAAGGGGGGACTGAAGTTGTCTTGTGCGAACGCAGTGGGAAGTTGTCTTGTGCGAATGCAGTGGGAGTTCGATCACGATGGAGGAAAATGGGAGGCAGCTGGGAATGTCTTGTGCGATTGCGTGGTGTAGAGTGCGATCAAATAATGTAGAGTTTGGGGCAGCATGGTTTGGCCTATGCGATCGCGGTGGCCTTTATGTGATCGCATAGAAGGGCAGTGCTGGGCAGATTGTTTTTAANGCATGGAATTTAGAGTAAATTGTATATTTGAGCTAGTAAGGCTATGGGTAGAGTTTATCTTCGAGAAATTTCGGATTGCGGGCACGTGGGCCCGAGGGCATTTTGGTTAATTCCTTGAGCGGAGATAGGAGTTTATATAATTTGAATTGTTAACAAATATTAGAGTATATTTTCATTGGTTTGTCGTTATTTGGATAGTTTTGGGACGTTGTGCGTCCATTGGAGTCGTCGGAAGGTCTTGGAAGCCGGTTATGAAATTTCAGAGCGAGGTAAGTCTCCTTTCTAACTTTGTGAGGGGGAATTGTCCCTCTAGGTGAATTAATTAAATATGTGCTACTATCTGCGGGGGCTACGTACGCACGAGGTGACGGGAGTCCGTGCGTAGCTACTATTATGCCATGTCCGGGTAGTGTAGGACCCACTAGCATGCTTTACTTGTCGTACATGTGACCTTGTCAATAAAATATCATGTTATCCTGCAAATAATATTAGACTAATAATGCTATCGAATTGGTAATTTATTTCCTAAGAAGGCTAGAGTGTACCTTTCTTAATCATT